>JANSTR010154995.1:0-10510 GCA_025434805.1 Antipathozoanthus remengesaui
GTCTCCCAGTGTTTGATGATGGCGGGATCCAAGGGCAGATTGAGCCAATGAAAGAAACGGCACTGACGTTGTGGGCACGACAAAAACAAACAGCCTGGATTTTTGTCGATACGGCTGATCCCCAATTTCACGGTCTGCCAGCAATAACATCGCCAAGGGATGCCGGAGGTACCTTCAGGACGGACGAGGTGGGGATGCACTTGCAGGTGAACGGCCTGAACAAGTTGAGAAGCTTCTTCTTGGCCGGCAAAGAACACACAGGGTTGAATAGGACATCGCACATACGGTCAATTTTTCTGAGAGACGCCGGGTTCCAGAACAATGTTGTGATGGAAAGGGCATTGAAGCGGTGGTTGTTCTTCTTCTTCCTCTTGGTAAGAACCAAGGAAGCCATCAATTCTTCAATGGGATCAGACTTGATGTCTCCTTTGAGTCGCTTGGTGTTTTTGGGCGGGGGCGGCGGTGGCGAAGTCGGTAAACGTAAACCGAGATCCATGTGTTTCCCGCCACGGGCATATCGTTTTCGTCGGGCTGTTTCCCGCTCAAGAGCGCGTTCAAAGGTGACCGAAGTTGGAGTGTCAGAGACCATGTTTGAAAATGACGGGTCAGAGGCAAGTTTCCTCTTTTATCTTGATCGCACTGTGTTCTGATTGGTTGGTGATGAAGTCATCCTGGATTCTGATTGGTCGGTGATGAGGTCATCCTGGATTCTGATTGGTTCGTGATGAAGTCATCGTATGAGGGGCTATAAAAAGACCTGCAAATCGAAAAGAGCGGGAAAAGACCGTGGGGTTGGTGGTTTTGTCAGAACGTGTGTTTACGCCTTCTTCCTCGTCTGGACCTAGGGGACTTGGAATTGTACGAGGCGGATCTACCTTTGGCTTTATTCGACGAATTACAAAGGTATAAAAACTACCATTGGGGTCATTATGTGGCGCACGTGGTGTGGTTGAGTCAGCCTTACACAGACGAGTACGGTGCCTGGTATCACCGTCACGTACAGGCCCGGTTTCCCGATCGCATTCCTTAGTGTGGATTCTTGTTGTGGCGATATTTGGTGTTGTGTCTAGTATGAAGAAGAAGAAAACGAAGATCACCCTGACCACCTTGTACAAAGATCCTCGTGTGTCGGTAAGTTTGGGTGGCGTGCGTCGATTTGCACGAGCCCATCGTCGAAACGTCCAAGACGTTCAAAAGGCCTTGCAAGGGGAATTGGCCTACACGTTACACAAACCGGTCCGACGTCGATTTACGACCTTGAAAGTGCAAGTGTGGGGGATCGATCATCAAGAATGGCCGATCTGGTGGAAGAGCAACGGTTAGCCAAACACAACGAAGGGACGCGCTACCTGTTGACGGTGATGGACGTGTTGTCCAAGTACGCGTGTGTGGAACCGCTCAAAGACAAGAGGGGCCTTCGCGTGGCCCAAGCCTGGGAACGGATCCTGAAACGGGCTCATCCGCGTCGTCCTCGTCAATTACAAACGGATCAAGGCAAAGAATTTTATAATCGTACTTTTCAACAGGTGTTGAAAAAACACGACATTCACTACTTTTCGACCTGTGGCGATTCCAAAGCCTCGACGATCCAACGGTTCAATAGGACTCTGAAAGAACGGTTGTATCGATATCTGACCGTTGCCAATACCTTGAACTTCGTGGATGTGCTGCCGCAAGTGGTACAAGGATAGAACGCTAGTTGGCATCGTAGCATTCAGAGGGTGCCTCAAGACGTGACCCCCAAAAACAAACTGCAAGTGTGGAATCATGTTGTACCCCGATCACCCCAACCCCCCGCCCAAGTTGAAGGCAGGAGATCGGGTGCGTTTGAGCAAATATTCGCGTCCCTTTCAAAAAGGCTACTTACCCGGTTGGACCGAAGAAGTGTTTGTGGTGCGCCGTGTGGTGCCGGGGAACGTGCCGACCTATGAAGTGAAAGAAATCGACGGCACGTTGGTGGAAGGAACGTTTTACGAACCCGGACTGCAACGGGTTAGGGTGGACGACCAGTTGTTGTGGCGCATCGAAAAAGTACTTTAACAACGCGGCGATCAGTGTTACGTGCAGTGGAAAGTGTCGCCTCGCAAATACAATAGCTGGATCCGACGGCAAGATCTGGCGTGATGACGACCACCACCGATTTTTACGTGACGTTACCCAGTAATGCCAACACCGACGAATTTAAGGACAATGCCCCCAATCATTTTACGGTGCGGTTACCGCGTCCTCTGCATCTGCAGGGCGGAGGATGGAAAGTGGGGTTGAGCAGTCTGTCTTTGCCGGATACCCGTGCCAACCTGCATGCCTTGGTCCCCCAACAACACTAACTGATGTTATGCAAGTGGCAGGTGAAACGCGACAAGAAGACCGCGGTGAGACGAGCCCAGGTCCTGATGGACGACATCAATCATTTCGATTCGGTGGTGGATGGAGAACATTTCATGCGGGCCATCATAAATCAGTTGGAAAAGCAGAGTCAGTCATGACGAAAAGGAGACGTTTTTGCCAATGTGGAAAGACGGCTTTGGTACATCAAAAGGGAATGGGTGCAGCACGGCTCCGAACGGGAATTGTGGATCAATAACACCAACATCGTGCGTGATGGAGTGTCCAAGACGGCCAAATTGTTCATCGATGTGGAATTGGCTGTCAAGATGGGTTGGTTAAACCGGACGGGTGACCAGCAATATACGTTGGGTCCTAATCTGCAATATGAATACATCGAAGAAGGCGTTCCCAATTTCCCTGCCTTTCCCAGATGGATGGATCTGCCCATCGGTCCCAACCAGATGGTATTATGGCGAGTCACCCCAAGCAACGTGTTACGGTTGAGCATGAGTGTCCATTGGCGATTCAAGCATTTGAATCAAGCGTTTCGGTCGGTCATGGGCAGTCCGACGCGAAGTGCTATACAAGCAACAAGGACGCGGTACCGTCTACTTCGAACCGTTGCACATCCAGTACATTCCGTTGCGTAACGATGTAGTGGACCGCATCGAAACCCAAGTGGCCGAAACCAATGTTCGTTTAGTCCGATTGTCTGGTCCCCTTCCCACCCCACTCCCCTTGCATTTCAAACAGGAGCTATAAAATGACCCTCCGTCCACCCAGTTTGAGACGGTACATTCCTCCGCGTCAAACAGGACGGGGATTACCGGGTGTCCTGTTGTCCACGGGTCAAGAGATTTTGCAAGACGGATTAAACGAAAGCCTCAACGCCTTGAGCGACTAAGATCAAGTGGTGCGACGAACGACCGACGCCTTTAAAAAGGCGGCCAAACGGACCTTGAAGCGTAAAGCCGGACAGGCCTTGACCACGAGCAAACGTAAAGTGAGAAATTTGTTTGGTTGAGAATGAAACCCATTCCCACCCGTCCGAGGACACGTCGAGCGCAAGGCGGACTGACGCGCGGAGGGCCCTTGCCAGCCGAATTGTTTTTACGGGATCAACGAGGCGGGTTATTAATGCCGCTGTGGAGGAATCCTGTGCTGAGACCCGTTCACAACTACAACAAGAAAAAGAAGAGGCAATGAGGCGGGTTGTTACTACCTGTGAAGTTGATTTCTGCACTGAACAAGAACTGTGGTGCCGGCCTTGGACGCCTTTCGGGATTTGAACCGCAGTTAGTTTGTGATGAAAGTCCGGTTGAAGCAAGCCAATGGGACGGACTTGGCCAACGATCAACTGTTGTTCCCCGCCCACAATTTGGCTGACACCCTCATCAAGCAATTGACATGACATTTGAACGGCACCCTGATTAGTCCTCAGAACGACAGTTATGCCTACCAAGCGTTTCTGGAAACCGTGCTCAGTTACACGGACAAAAAAGCCCACACCCTGTTTCGAGGTCAAGGCTGGTTCCCGATCCAACCCGACATGATCGCCACCGCCCTGGATTATCCCACCCCCTTGAAGGCCAACACGATGGATACAGCCACACCCCATGCCCATTACACCGCGCTCAGTCGGACCAAGAAAGCCGCCGTGCTATTGTCCAAACAAGAACAAGTCCATTACAAGGGAGGCGCCTTTCGCACCTTGATCTTCAAACCGTATTCGGAACTGTTCTATTTGAACAAACCGTTGGTGCCTGGCGTGGAACTGAAACTGCGTTTCTACTTCAACAGTCCAGATTTCTTTCTGAATGGTGTGGGACTGCACGGACGCCTGATCCTCGAGGATCTTAAGATCACCTTCTACGCCTGTCAATTGACCCTGTCGGGTCCGTTGTACAAGACCTTGGGCACGGCTCGACACAACCGACGCGAAGTGGCCAAGTACCCGGCCGTGCGAAGTGAGATTCGCGTGTTTTCTCATCCTGTCAATCAACTGGAATTCAACGAAGGCAATCTGTTTCAAGGTCGCGTCCCCAACCGTTTGATCGTGGGGTTGCTGCATACCCAATCTTACCACGGGAATGTGGCCTATCCGCCCTTTTCCTTCCAAAGGTTTGGGTTGACCGATATCCAACAGTTGGTGCGTGGCAAAGTGTATCCGACCCCTCCCTTGGAATTGAATCACGACAACACCCACAAAGACCTGGAAGGGTATTTCCGTTTCCTGGTGGCCAGCGAAGTGCGGAGAAAAGGCGACGCCAGCATGGTGGATAACGCCTTTGGGGAGGCACTGGCTGCTGTACTCTGTTCATGTTCGACAATGTACCCAATGGCGCTGCCGATGGAGCGTTGATGAATCCCCGTCAAGACGGCGATGTACGGATCCGATTTAAATTGGGGGCCGCCATCAATCACGTCATTAATGTGCTGCTGTACGCCAAGTTCGAGAACGTGTTGGAGATCGATGGGCCGTAATGTACAACATTTACCGAGATTGAAGAAGCAGAAGAAAAGGGAATGGTTGGCCTTATCGAATGCGCAATTGACACGGTTGGCGCACCAGGATCCTCACCTTGCACCTCATTTTGTCGGGGTGTTTGCCAGCGACGGTTTACCTGCCTCGCCGCGTCGAGATCGCCCGCAAGCCTACATGGTCAACACCGATCCCCAGACCCGTCCAGGACAGACGAGCTTGGGGATGGAGATAGCATTGTGGAATTATGTTCGACACGCTTACGATGGATGGGGTTTGACCGCCAGAGAATGGCGACGTGACGAAGGTCGAGTGGCGCGCCTGTTGGAGAATTTGAGCAAAATGCTCAATTCCAACGAAGATTTTCAATTGGACAACACCTTCCATCTGTCGTTCGTCCACGTGCGTGTTGGAACCTATGTAGGAGGTCAGAAGCGAAAATACCTGCCGGGCCATCAAGCCTCGACCCGTCTGAAAGTCATCAAAAAGATGGTCATTGCCATCCCCCAGACGGACGACAATTGCCCGGGCCATCGTGACCGCCAAGGCTAAAGCCGACAACCAGTTTCAAGCTGCTGCGGAACAGAAAAGAGAGGGAGGAACATCGATGTGGGTATCCCCGGTGTCCGTCCTGTCGAGAAGAGGTGGAGATTGGCACCCATCGTTGCTACATCCAAGTGGCGTCTCCACCCGACAACGATGACGACGACGATCAGCCACTTCATGTCTTCTTCGACATCGCGAGTCGGCAGGAGGACGGACACCATGTTCCCAATCTGGTGGTGGCCAAGACAGAGGAGGACGACACCCCGGTCCATTTCCAGGGCGAGACGTGCGTTCGGGACTTCACCCTGTGGATGGACCGCCTGGCCGAAGAAACCGAACGACCTCTCACCATGTTGGTCCACAACTTCCCCGTGGTCGACGAATACCACCGACAAAAGCGGGTGTTAGAACAGATCCGGAATGGGGCAAGATCTTGCAGTTGAAGGTGGGGGAGATACGGTATATCGATTCCCTCTCTTTTTTTCAGATGCCGTTGTCGGCCTTTCCGAAAACCTTTGGGCTGACCGAACTGAAAAAAGGGTATTTCCCCCACTTGTTCAACACTTGGGCCAACCAGGATTACATGGGACCGATACCGGACAAAGAGCACTACCTGCCCCAGAGTATGAGTGTCAAGGGACGCCAGGAGTTTGAACATTGGCACGACGACCAAGTATTGCGTGGCGTGGAGTTTGACTTCCAACACGAGCTACTCGCCTACTGCGAATCCGACGTCAAGCTCCTCAAGCAAGGGTGTTTGACCTTGAAGTGGGATTTCAAGGCATTGGCCAATTTCAATCCGTTCGATCAGATGACCATCGCCTCAGCCTGCAATCGGGATCTCAGGATGAACCGGATGGCGGAAGACACCATCGCCTCCGAGCCCTTGCAAGGATGGCGTCCCAGTACCATTCACTCCAACGCGTCCATGGAATGGCTGAAGTGGCAGGAATCGCAGGTGGACCGACCGCTCCAGCATGCCAGGAATCAGGGCGAGTTCCGCATCCCGGGGATGCGTTACACCGTAGATGGCTACGATGCCACCACTCGTACTGTCTACGAGTTCCAGGGTTGCAACTGGCACGGCTGTCCTCGCTGCCGTCCCCAGCGCAAGGACGTCCACACGCGCCTGCTGGACCGCTCCATGGACGACGCTTATCGGACCACCCACAGCCAAGGTCCAATTCCTGAAGGACCGAGGGTACACCGTGGTGGAGATGTGGGAGTGTGCCTGGCGCCAGCAACGACTCCAAGACCCGGTTATAGCGGCCTATGTGGCATCCCTCGACCTCCAAGACCCTCTCCATCCTCGAGAGGCGTTCTTTGGCGGACGCACCAACGCCGTGCAACTCTACCGTGCGGCCGACGCGACCCAAGGGGAAGAGACCCGTTACTACGATTACACCAGTCTCTACCCTTGGGTCAACAAAAATGCGTGCTACCCCCTGGGTCATCCCGAGTTCATCTACGCGCCCGACTCCCTCGACCTCACCCCGTACTTTGGTTTGGCCAAATGTACCGTCCTTCCTCCAGTCCACCTGTTTCATACTGTGCTGCTGTACCGGACCGGGGACAAGCTCACCTTCCCGCTGTGTCGGACCTGCGTCGAACAGCAGCTGGACCTGCCACTGCTGAACAAGACCTGGCATTGTCTGCACACCCAAGACCTACGGGCTCTGACGGAAACGTGGTGTACTCCCGAATTGGAGAAAGCCCTGGACAAAGGCTACGTGGTGCTGGCCCTCCACGAAGTGTGGCATTTCCCCCAAAGCCAGCAAAGCCTCTTCGCCGAGTGTCAACACTTGGCTCAAAATCAAGGAAGAGGCCAGTGGGTGGTCCTCTGGTTACACCACCCAGGAACAACATGCTCAACATCTCCTCGACTACGAGCGACGGGAGGGGATCCGGTTGGATTATGACCAGGTGCAACACAATCACGGACGTCGCGCTTTGGCCAAGATGATGCTCAACTCGTTGTGGGGCAAATTTGGCCAGCGTGTCAACAAGACGCAAGTCCGGGAATTTACCGAATCCCAACCGTTCCACGAGTTCCTGGATAGCAACCAGATTAACATCAAGTATGTCAGTCCACTGACCGAAGACCGAGTGGAAGTGCATTATAACAAGCAAGACCACTGTGAGTCCCTCTCGCCCAACCTCAACATCTTTGTGGCGTGCTTCACCACCTGTTGGGCGCGACTTCGTCTATACGAGGCTTTAGAACTGTTGGGGGAACAGGTCCTGTACTTCGACACAGATTCGGTCGTCTTTATCCACCGTCCCGGTCAAGCCAGTCCTGCTTTGGGCCAATACCTGGGTGAGTTCAAGGACGAGCTCGGGGATGGAGATAGCATTGTGGAATTATGTTCGGCTGGTCTGAAGAATTATGGCTACAAGACCCGGCGCGACAAGACGGTGTGTAAGGTGCGAGGGTTCTCCCTGAATTGTCAAGGAGCAACTCAACTCAATTACGAGGTGCTTCGACAAAATGCGTTGGACGAGCTACACGCTCCTTTGCCTGAACCTCGCATCACTCGTGTGACGCAGTCCCACACCATTCAGTGCCAAGCCAAGTCTTACACACCCCAAACCCAGCCCAGCCACAAAGACTACGTTTGGTCTTCACCAAACGTGTGGTGGACCCGGATACCGCCCAAAGCTACCCGTATGGCTATCAGAGGGAAGTCTAAACTTGTCTATAGACTGAGCATTTTTACAATTTGTCTTGAACTTGCATCATACCGTTTCGCCACTTGTACATAACAGTTGTATTAAAAACACCGTGGTGAACCAAACTCCATGTGTGGTCTCTTCATTTTTATTATTTATTGAATTCTTTATATGGCAAACCGGAAGTAGATCACCCACCCCTCCCCGCTTTTTGTCTTTCCCTACCCATCCCTCCCTTTTTTCTTTCTTTCTGGGTTTTGGCGCTCAAAATTTGAATGGACCAGTCAGAAGCCAGGATTTCACAACGGTCAGCGGGTTCACCCATGACAGCTTCGGTCTGAACTAGCCGATGACGTCATAACATGGCGGATTATCGATTAGTTGGACCATTATCGATTGATTGGACCCACGATGAGGTTATCAACAACCAATCAGAACACCTGAGCCCGTTCCCGTTGTCCAATCAGAAGCCAGGATTGGCCTCGCCGGTCAGCGGTTTCACCCATGACACTTTCGGTCTAATGTAGCCGATAGTACTACTCACTAATAATGCAAAAAAACACGAAAATGACATGCAACATGTTAACTAAAACAGTTTTTTCCTTTTCAAATTTTATAATCTCTGATTCTTTTTATCAGGGTTTCCTCTTTTGGAGTCAGGTAAAACGGCACATCTATTTCATAGGATGACCGGTTATTTTTACATAGCAATGGTCCTGGTCAGCCATTTTTCCGGGCTCTCAACTATTTTCTCCAACAAATTGACACGCGTGTCCTCGTTTGTATTCCGAAACAGATGTCGTCAATCCAAGATGGCGAAAGTGTGACAAAGGCGAATGGATATTTGCCTCTATTTGTTTTGGTTTGAGTTTAGCCTCCCAATTAAGAAACTAGAGTGGTTGCAGCGAGCATACTCCGGCACAAGCTCAAGCTGACAATCTAATGCTTAGTCAAACACGAAGTTATTGGCCCATCATCTCCCATAATACCATTGTAAAGTCC
Organism: Antipathozoanthus remengesaui; assembly: GCA_025434805.1. Lineage (NCBI taxonomy): Eukaryota > Metazoa > Cnidaria > Anthozoa > Zoantharia > Parazoanthidae > Antipathozoanthus > Antipathozoanthus remengesaui. Next base: position 9,029 of record JANSTR010154995.1, read on the forward strand.
AGTACTTTCACTGAGTTCATCTGGAATGTTATAAGACCGTACTTTGGATTTCAGGATACAGGCGCTCATTTTGTTGATTTTGATGACATTAAATTAGAACTAAACGAACGCCCTGAAGGTATACATCAACGAACTATGGCCAATAATGCCAGTCTTACTCACCATGTTGACCACCCTAGTGAAGACCAAGATTTTCCCTAACCCTCAAAAACCTCATTGTGTTGACCTGGCACCGTGCGATAAATCCAGTCCTGTCCAAACTTGTTAAACAACGTCATGGAACAGTGCTCCGATCACGCACAACAGGGAGGACAGCCCACAACCCGTACTCGAACACCTAACAGTTAGAAGTCGTGTGGTACAGGTACGTCAATCTCCATATATTGATGTCTTCCACCACCATCACTCCCCTCGAATCACTATCGACAGTGATGCCACACGCAACATGATTCGTCTGTCCACCGTACATCAACTATCACTATAACCACCAACCAAAACCCGCAGTTCGTCGTGCTGTTATGCTATATGCGCCGCAAGCTTGGACAACCATGCATCTGGCCAGGAGTGGCCAGAGATGCATGGTTGTCCACGCTTGCGGAGGAGTGGCCAGGAGTGGAGTACAACCATTGCACTTCTCTCTAACAACAAGCAACAAATGCAAGACATGATGATGAAAAATTCTGCCAAACTGGGGATAAAGCCGGGTGTCGATAAAAACAAGATCATGAGAAACTGCACATCAAATAGGCGAATTAAAATCAATGATAGGCACCTAGTGGAAATTTTATTATTCGTAAACCGAGGAAGCACAGTTAGTGTGTATAGAGGAACTGACGAAGACATCAAAATCAGAATCAACAAAGGACGAGTGGTTTTGAACTTGCTAAAGAAAGTATGGAATTCACCTGTCATCTCCCGCAAAACAAAGCTCTGTCTTGTTGTACGGTTCAGAGACATGGAAAAATACAGAGTCATCTAACGACAAGCTACAAACATCTGTCAACAAATGTTTATAAAGAATACTGATGATATCTTGGACAGACAGAGTAACAAATCAAGCTCTTTGGAAGCAAGCATGTCAGAAAGTCATTCAAATATAAATCAAGCGAGTAAATAGAGATTAATTGGTCACACGTTAAGGAACTGGCAACACTGTTATGCAGGTGATGAGTTGATTACTTTCCTGTTCAAAAATGTATGAAGAATTAAAAAATAACGCCAATAGCCGAACACCATAGTCTGCTGTGTCCTTAAATTTTGTTCTTTTGACCAATTCCGGGTTGTCCAGTTCCGTTCTAAGCGCTTTTTTGAAAGTGTTAGTTTAGGAACTCTTTGCTCTTAATGATACAACGACAAGGTCCGACTGTTTGAAATTCAGATAATGTAGTTTAATGGATAAATTACGGTGCTGTAGGAATATCCCAATAAATTCCTTCTGAGCGAAAGCCCTAGATAAGGAAATGGGCCCACACGGAGAAAGAG
>JANSTR010155006.1:0-10508 GCA_025434805.1 Antipathozoanthus remengesaui
TGACCGTCTTTTCTATATCGAACCGCATACATTAGTAAATTCTTATATAAACCCCTTCACTGTTTCAGTTTTTTCAGGTGCTCCGACGAAGGGCTTGCGCTCGAAACGTCAACTTTCTTCCAAATTTACGGCACGGAAAATTGTTTTCGTCAACCCTCGGTTGACTTTATCATACGTTTTACCTACAAGATTATTCGTTTTGATCGCCATAATCAATCTGTTATATTAGTTTTTCCGCTCTTTTTGCAAAAAGAGTTTCGTAGTCAGGAGTACGTGAAGTCGCGGTTATTCGTCACAAAATCATTGCGACACAATTATTCAATCGAGATTGAAAAGTAGGGAAATTTTGAAGATTTTAACCGGAGAATCAGTATATGTATCTATCAAAAGCCTTGGTGTCTTCGGGAGACCCCTTTATGCTATTTGTCTGCATATGCTTTCTTAAAATTTAACAAAGTTTCCATTTATAATATCAAATATCAAATTAACATATTGAATAAAATACAAAATACAATAATACAATATTCTTCATTACTACTAATATTTGCAACAATATCAACGAATAATACAACTGTACTAGAATCGACCAGGATTATTGTTGAGATAAAGACTTGTGCAAAATAACAGCAAATTCTTCTTTGAGGCACGATTCTACCTTTGACAAGCAAACATGACAGGTATTCGTTGATAAAGAAGTAATTACAATATAAAGCAAAATAATTTGGTCTGAAATCATACTTGTGACTTCAAATCAAACGCTGCGCGTTCGTTTGATTTTGAAATCACGCGCATGATTTGAAGACCAAATTGCACTCCACTCAGTTCAATTACCATTATGACTTGGCAGTCATATTACCAATTTATTATGACAATAACAATGTTCGAATGAATTCAGAGGAATGTGTTTCTCAGCTGAGGTAGGTTGCTGTTATCCGCAATAGTGATTATGTACTTGTTACTGATTGGCCAAAATCCCAGAAATCTCATTGTGATTGGCCCTTTCAGCTGTCCGATAACAAGGTGTCCAATAACAGCATACTGTTATCGGACAGTGTTGCTGCCTGATTCAGGGGATAACTGAGTGAGGAATGAGCCAATCAGATTTGAGGAAATGGCTATTTTTTATAATAAATAGCGTTAATAATTTGTCGAATATTGAATATTAGGCAGTGCGAAGAAAATAAGGACAAACAAGGCTCGCTACCAATGTGTATCGATCCTGATGACCGAGGGCCAATCTCTATATAGAAATCTATCTTGACGGCGCGAAACAAACAAAAGAAACGATTCTTCATTGACGTCACAATTCGAAGTACTGACCAGACTATCCTGAATTCAGGGGGAAACTGGTCTTTATAAATAATATAATAAGAATAAGAACAACAACAACAACAACAACAATAATAATAATAATAATAATAACAATGATAATATAAATAATTGTATGATATTTTGATACAACTCTCTTGCAGTTTACACTGAATTGTGGAATTATTTACATCTTTTAATAGTCTATAAATACATTTACTAAAACTATTGATAACCACTATTAAAACTAGTACATATTAGTAAATCCGCTAACTTACATCACTAGTTATCCACTAATTGAGAGTATTTAAATTAAAAAGTTAGCTGCTCTCTGGGTTTTGCATTTTTTGTGCTATGATGAAACAAGACAGTTATTTCATTAGTAGGTCCAAATCTAAGACTATATTTGTTTTTAAAAATTATACTTGCACATGTGCGTGTATGCTGACAAGATGTTGCGTCAGTTAATTCTTGGCTATAAATGCTGACACATAGAGGTTTATAATTAATGTGTTAAATTTCGTTAACAGCATTTTAAGCAAAGATAAAGATTTTCACGAACATTATTTTCCAGTTTATCGACGAGTCTTTCTTCGTGAGGAAGGGTTCAAATTAAAACACTCGGCCTTCCCTTAACTTTTAGACGGTGGAACAAAGAACGCAAAAACGCATTCCTCTTAAAACATCTTTATTCGCATCCAAAATACACACAAGAGACAAACACAAAGTAAATGCAAGGCAGTTGAACTTTATTTCCGATATTTTGTTGTTGAAATTTGACCAGATCTATAAGTCTTTGTATTGGAAAATTTTAACCCACGAAGGCATGAGGGGAGGGGGGAGGGGTTCATTTGAACGCCCCCTCTATTTTCAAAAATCTTTAACCGATCAACCTGAAACTTGGTATGTGTAATGAGTACCCAGTAAACGTTCAATTAAGTATAACCAGGTGACAATATTTTGGTTACCATGGCAACCGTAGCATGGAAATGGCATTTTCAAGTGCAAAAATCGTGTTTGTCAACAAAATTCATTCAGTTGATAAAAACCCTTACAATTGTAACTAGTGTGCAATGATCATTTAGGTAATTAAAATCACGTGATCTGTAACCATGAAAACATACATTTTGGATAACATTTCTTTTGTCAAAATAGTTGTACATGGTCGCCAACGTAATTTGATGATCAATAAAGATTTGAGATTCTATTTTCTGTTTTAAATGCATTATTTTTTTTCAAATAACTGAAAATAATTACAAACATGAATTTTCACTACAAAATTTGTTTCATGGCCAAAAATAAATAAGTTCCAGTCATTTTTTGCAGCAAACCACAATTTTTGAAGGCAAATAGCAAGTTTCGTGACTTCCTGTGATGACGTCATCGGATATGACGTCATCTAATCAAGCTCAAAAGATGTGTTTATAGTCAAAACACAGTTGTGCCAAAGTTTTTGGCAATCGGTTAAATAACGCATTTTTAAACCCCAAAAAATCGAGTGGGGATCATTTTGATCCCCCCCCCCCCCATGTCTTCTATGGTTAATATTAGACTAACTACCAACTTTGCTTGTGCTTATAGCTAATGTTCATAGCATGTAAAATTAATTGAATCTATATTGTATATAATGTGTTGGTACACATGCTATTTTGCTAGTTTGTGCTAGCTGATATTTACCTTCCACTACTTGGACTAACTGTAAAATTCCGAAAATAAGCCCCGGGGCTTAAATTTTTCAAAGAACCTTTTTGATGGAGGTTCTTTTTCGAAGGGGCTTATATTCGGAGGGGCTTATTATTTGCGTTTTAAAATTAGCTGGGAGGGAATTGGAGAGAAGTCTGTGTCAAAAATCTTGAATGTGTAACTGGTAATATTAGGGTTATGGCTAGAAATTCGTAACAAATTATTCGCACTGAATTTTCACTAATTAAGAAACTAATCAATTAAGCTTTTAATAATCGAGAAACTGTTCAGACGTTAGCATAATTTGCGGTTTTGTTGAAGGAGAAACCGGAGTACTCGGGAAAAAACCCCGACGTCGGAGACCCAGCTCATTTACTTCCCAGGCCGGGAATCGAAGCCAGGTCGCATTGGTGAGAGACGAGAGTTCCTGCCACTACACCACCCCACCCCTCTGTTCAAACTCAACAATAATAAACTTTGTTAGAACGGAAATACGGTAAAAACAATAACGTAGCTCAGGCTCAAAGTTTTTTTATGACCAAAAATGACTTCCTGATAATGGTGATTGTGTGTAGTTTGCATTTGAGGATAATTCCCAAATACAAACCCCTGGGGCTCATATTCAGGGGAGTGCTTAATGTAGAAGAAAAGTTTGCGTTTCAGATTGGGGGGATGGATTCTATACGGTGAGGCTAATGCGCTTAGGGCCGGGCTTGTTTTACGAATCTTATGGTATTTAAAAACATATTTTGAGATTTAAACTCAGCCTTAGCTCAAAATTGAGATGTTCATGTAAAAAATGAATGTCTATATTATACGCTTATTGGATTCGTCCAAGCCCAATATGGAAAGATATTTAAGTCGAGACTTTAATATTGGGAGGGACCGAAGGTCGAGCCTAATATTATAAGTCAACACTTAAATATATTTCCATATTGGGTGAGAATGAATCCAATAAGTTTTTTATTATACCAAAGAAACTTACAAGCACTCACTTTGGTTTACTGACTTTGACTTTTGTTTCATAAATCGATATTGAGTTGGCCATGATTCAGTCGAAGGACGAAGGTCGCTACAAACACTGCCAGTACAAAAGTGATAGTAAAATTACATCACGTGAAGAGCAAATGATTGAGAAACCGTCACGCCATATCCCCAACACTAGATCACGTGCAAACAGACCAACAGTTTACTGCCCAATATGATCACGCGACTGCAATGCAGACATATAATTGGTAGTTTATCACTGAAGTATAATAAACTGGGATATTTCTAGAGCCCATGCACTGTATCAGTGTATTCAGATAGCAGTTGAACCATGATTTATGGATTTTCAAAAACTAGACCAAACACAGCAAGCTACGCATACGGGTGAAAATTCATGCAAGGCCTTGCCAACTAGGTGATACTTAGTGTTGGAATCGACTCTTATTAAATCTGAAATTAACTGTCTAAGGTAGGTCGTGTGTATGTTTCCAATTTAATGGCTTGTTCTCTGGTCAGAAAGAGCTTGGGAATGGACGATTTGAAACTGCTAGTTCTTACTGTCTTTTCCAAGTTGTTCAAGAAGCTGATTAATTCCAGCGTTGTGTTTTTTCTTTTCTCTAAAATCCATCCAGAGCTTGGTACCCAGAATCATCCCCAACCAGCCGTCAGGTTTGTAGTCAGGCTCCATCATCAAAGGGATCATCTTCTTACGTAACTAGCAAGTGGAAAGAAGTGACTGATTAGTTAATTTGTCGATTTTTTTAATTATCTGCTTGCATTTTTACTCTTATTTGAGTACTTGTTTATTTATTTAATACTTTGTATACTGTTTGTTTATTTAATAATTTGTGTTTGTCTCTCTATTTGTTTGTTTGTTTTGTGTATTTAAACAAGTGACCGATTTTCTCATTAATCTATCTTTTGATCTGTATTTATATTCTAAAGTGTAAACTACTCAAACAGATTAAACAAATAATTTTATTTTTTATACAGCATTCTTTTATTTCTATATTTTACTCATTGAAAAGAAGTATTCTATACCTTAAATTACATTAAATGGCTATAAACGTTGTCGCCCATTATAATTTTACACTAAGAACACTTGTTTGAAAATATTGGATGCGTTTCTTTCTTTTTAACGCATTCTTACTAATAAATATCTTCACTCTATATTTTGTTGCTTTCTTTGTTTTCTCTAGGACAGAAATATTCAGTAGGTTGTCAATTCAATCTTTTGAAATCATAGCAAAAACGGGGTTGAGCGACTTGATCCGCCATATTGTTTCTGTTTGCTGCCATGGTCTACCACAATTAGACCATGGTAGAGTAGCCAATCAGAACGCGCGATTTCGTGATAGACCATTGTAAGTTTCTACTAATGTATAATATGTATATATTATAACTCTAAAAAATTAACTGAAGATAAGCATTAGCCTCTTCGTATTCTTATTCTCATTGTTATTTTTAATCCTATTTCTATTCCCATTCTTATTCCTAATCTTATTCGTATTCTTAGTCCTAGTTTTAGTCTCAGTCGTAGTCTTTTCATGGATTAATAAAAAAGCAAAATATCTCTAAATCAGTTGAAAGTCGGCCAGGTGAACACATTGAACACATTAGTGAGGAAGTAACAAGTAAGGCTTGACCGCTAAGCAACACACAACTATAGCGATTTAATTGTGGTAAGTTGATGACGGCTGTATTAGTGTCCCAAATACCTGAATGATATCCCTTTTGAGTGGTTCTAGAAAGGAAATGGTTTCACGATAAAAAGAGAAATACTAATGGGGTTCGAACCCACATTGAACAAAACATGAGAAAACAGGAGACTGACTTTAAAAGTGAAATGTATATATGTTACCAAAATGAAAGTCTAACTGTGTTCGAATTTCAGATGTTTGTAATCTCCTACCTGGTAAGTGTACTCGGCCTCTGACCGACAGTTAGGACTGTCCTTATATCTTTGTGACACTGCAATCAGTACAACGCTTGCATTCTCGACAGCCTTAGCCATTGCCTCCAGCGTGGAACCCTCCATTTTCTCGATATCCATCCACACTTGGTACCCGGCCGCCTGCAGGCGGTTCTTCACGTCAACCATTGTTTTCTGCACGTCCCATTGGTAGCTGATCATCACGTGCATACCACCGCTGGACGGCTGACTCGCGGGAGCGGGCGCCTCTGCTGCCTTGTTCACTCGTTTTTGCTTCCCCTCAAGTTCCCATAAAGTCCCCTCTGCAATCTTCTTCACCTGCTGGTTTTCACTCTTAGACAGCCGATGAAGTATCTCTATAGTCTCCTCTTCAGTCCCCATTTCTTTTCTATTTTGCTCGTTAAATGATAGTACGTAAAAAGCTTTGGCCGCGCTTTCTTGTTCCTGTTCACTGTTAGCAGTGTGAAGCATCTTTTTGAGAACGGGAATCGCTCCATGCTCCGCCAGTAACCGTTTGTTGCTATCGTTAACAGCGAGCTGAGTCAACCCTTCCGCTAATTCAGTAGAAGAGTAACCAAGAGACCTCCTGTTGGGCTGCTCGAGCGTGTCGTCGAGCAATTCCACGAGAAAATGTAGTACGTCTTCCTTGGCTTTCAGTAAGTGATTATTCTCCTCGTTGAGTATATATGAGAGTGTGAGGAGTGCTAGCACTCCCCAGAAATGACCCTTGGTCGTGGTCCAGTCTAACAAAGTTGGAACCATTGACTTGATCTTGGTGCAACTTGCACGATTTTCAGCCCTTCTTGCAATGTTATGAAGGGTTCCCAGAGTTTGGGTGAAGAGCTTACCAGTCAAGTTCATTTGTTCCCAATTGTAACCTTGATCAGAAAGTCTAGCTGCCAATGCCATCGAAAACTCCATAAGGACTGGGATAAGCCCATTTGCTGCACAGGAAACAGTGAATGGTATTGATTTGTCAGACAAGTCCAACAGCGACATCGTCAAGCTAAAAACAATCAACTGTGCTGTCGCACCCGGCGTGTCTGTCCCTTGTAAATCATCCACCATATTTGAATATGTTTCATATAGTTTGGACATTGTCTTAGTAAACGTTTGGACAACGCTGATGTCTGCCAAGAAATCTCCCAAAACCTTCCAAGTTTGTTCTATTTTGCTCGTGTCGACAAACTCTTCCAGGGCATCTTTAGCTTCGGTCAGGTTTCTTTGAGACTTAACACCGAATTCAACAAGGTTTTTCATCTTTTCCACAACCTTCAAAATCATTCTGAAAAGCGAGCGAAACTCAGGGTATTCATTTTGGTAGTATTCGATAATTTCGTCTCTTGAACGTCGAGGTTCTTCTTCATCTACTTGTTCGACAACAGGCTCGTTGACAGCTGGTGGAGGCGGCTGTTCGTGCTTTTCTGGGATTGTTTCTTGCGGAACAATTTGCTTTTCATTGTGCGGCGTAGAATTAGCGTTCGTGCTCGCTGAACATCCCATAGTAAGAGTCGGTACGCGGTGACACTCGACTAACGGATTATGTTTACCTTAGAGAGCGAGAGCAGCTTACAAGTGGATCAATATAGTTTGTGTTCAGTTGACATGCTGCATTGTTGCTAAGAAACGGTTCTTCCTGCATCGATTCTTTTGAAACCGGAAAATTCTGCATGGTGAGATTGATCTAGAACCTGCTTCAAGTTATTCTTTTGAATCATGTGGATGCACGATAAGTCTGTTATGACGTATTTGACTCGGTGAGATACCATAAGCACATAATATTTATATTTTTATCAGGGTTACTTTGCTTTACATTTTTGAAATCCCAAGAACTCTGTTAATAAGATAGCAAACAAAATTCACCCAACAGCATGTGCCACTACAAGACCCTGGGGTTGTTCTAGCAGAATTTTAATTGTAAATTAGTTTTTAGGCAATTCCAAATTCTAACATGAACACTTGAATTTCCAGAGGATCTGAAACCGTTTTTTCCGTCCTTGACAATTGACGAATTTAGGTCTGTCGCTGCATTCTGTCATGTAACCTACAAAAGACAAATCAGAGCGCTTAAGCGCCATTATGTTTAAATCAACTGAAAACTCCCCAGTCAGAAACAAAAGCTACATTTATGGTAATCCAAACTGATTAGGTATAATGCAGAGCAAATATCACAGTTCCATTTGTGTTATATCTAATTATGATGTTGTTGTTACATTAGTAAATGTTTGCCCTTGCAATCAAGTTGAACTGCTAGTTTCTTGCCAAAAAACATATTGCTTGGTTGGACTGACTTTTCAGCTACTTTTCCTGTGCTTGTCCCAGACGCTTTTCATTACAACATCATATCTTAAATGTGTAAGCGTGAAGCGGATATGAAAATGAACTTTGTTTGCCCATGGATGCGGTCTGACAATAATTGCTAAGGCTTTTGAAAGACTTTTCCGTGCCCAATTCGATGTGCATGATTTCATTTCCCGCCTCCTAATGGCTGATATCACCAATACATACAAACAGCAGGTTGCCATGACAACTGCAACATACTAACCCTTATAATATTTTTTTAATCAGAAACAGGGCCGTTTTAATAGTATAACAAATCAGTAATTTGGAACTCTTGAAATAAATAACCAACTTATTCCAGTCATTTTGGAGTCAACATTTCGGAAAGAGCTGTTTCAATACTGACAAAAAAAGTCGACTGAGTGACACGAAATTAGGAACTCAGTATTGATAATCCGCAACAGGTCTGATTCCTTGCTTTCTGCAACAGAAAAGTGCTCTATAATAAGTTCATAAAACTCACATAAATTTATACCGCCAAAATACCCTGCGTCTTTCATTGAATTTTGGCCCAAGCGAGTTTCGTGACATTTCCCTTCCATCCAACATGGAATTCATTAAGTTTGTCTTTTGTGAACTGGAAACAAAAGTAGTGGTGCACTCCCGACTGATTGGAAGTGTTTAAGTCTTTAGACTTTACAAACAGTAAAACTACAAATACTTTAAACCAAATAGCAAATTATAATTTGATTGAAGATGTTTAATTTAGTAATGCAACGTATATTTTTTTATCTCGTGGGCGTTCAGTCTTTAAGAGCATTGCTTTCATGTGGGAAGCAGAACCCCCCACTAGGAACGCAGCTAAATACAATGCTACGATTCACAGTGTGTGACAGGTGGTGCTAAACTACGTATTTCTAATCACAAAATAAACACAAGTGAAGTATATAAAATATGTCTTTGTGGGAAGTGCTTCCCGCTGAGAACAAAACGGAGTATAAATTGCAAAGTGCAGAGACGATCAATTCAGCTATCATGGCTAATGAACTACTGTAGACCAAGTCTTCTGGCCTCTTCTGGCAGCTGAGCCTCGCCGTGTCGCACTGTCACTGGATTGTCACATGCTCGGATCATACACTATACACGGTGTGCGAATGTAATAAAAAGTAAAAATCAACTGAAAAAGGAATAAAACAAAAATATTTTTGAAAGTTTGATGAACTTAATGTTTGTCGGAAATGATTTAACATTCGTAGAAAATTAGTTCAGACGTCGTGTTATTAGAATCAATTTCCAACAAAATAAATGTTTACCAGTTTTAATAAATTTCAGAATGACTAAAGTACGACGTCTCAGAAAGGCGTTATAGATCTCTTTGTTAAGACAGCTCAGATACAAATACAAGTCCACAAACAGTTCCAACCGGGATTCCAATCATTCAGGTAAGTAAGAGGCGAGTGCTAACACTAGATCAGTACACCAATTGATCTGACTCCTAAACCTCACAGTCGCGTCTTCCATTTTCCTTTGATTCACTTTTAAAAGCTAAGCTAAACTTAGTTAGAGAAGCAAACAATAAAGAATCAAATGAAATTACAGGACGAAGAGTTTTTGGTATGGGAAGGTCTTATGAGACACGTACAAAAAAGCATGTTAAAGTAAAGTTCTACTTTGGTGTTGCAATTTCTGTTGTCTCACCCTGTGAACAACAGGATGAGAAGCAGTCAGTGCAAACCAAATATAGTCGATGGACGTTATAGAATATTAGGCTCTCGTTCGTGTGAAGGCACCGCAATGGCTGCCACGTTGTTTAACGCCGTGAACGTTATATTCCTTATTTACTTATAATAACTTGTTTTGTCAAATTAAGAGTGTTGGTCCACTTTGCGGATTGACAAGCAGTTTTTGGTCGCTGACATTCACTACGAACGGACAGTTTTAGCGTCTAACTTCACAAACGTTTGACCCGTTTCAGACAATTGGTGTTTTGAAAACTTAAAATTTTGCAGGGTCACTTCTGAAAACCGCCTTTGGGGATGTTGGCCCCTGGATAATATTTTTTTATTAATAGTATTATCATTAATATTCGCATTACCGGTTCTCCCCCCTCTCCTCCGCCGCTGAATGAAGCCAAAATAAAATCCATTTTATAAGAACGCAATTACTCTATTATTGGTAGTGGAAATCGATGTTTGGCAAACTGACAAATAAATAGCTTAGGTGAAAAGTTGACATTGCAACAATTGACCGTAATAAAAAAGATGGCGACTGGTACATTTACCCATAACTCCTAGCGCGCGAAAAACATAAAAATACT
>JANSTR010155017.1:0-10508 GCA_025434805.1 Antipathozoanthus remengesaui
CCCACCCCCCACCACACCCCCACACCCCCCCCCCACCCCGCCCCCCCCCCCCCGCCCGGGGCCGGGGGGGGGGCCCGCGCGGGGGGCCGGGGGAGGCGGACCCCCCTTTTATTTTTAAAAAAGTTCATCAAATTGACTTGACTGAATTTGACATGTGTAATTAGTCATCATATATAGTACTTTCAATTAAGTTTAGTCACAGAGTATATAATTGGTTTCCATGGTAACATCAACCCAATAAATGCTGTATCTTACCATGTGTAAGTGACTTCATAATAGTACAGTAGTTACATCAAACAAATGATTCACAATCTATAATAGTTATGGTAAATACAAAATTAGCTACAGCAGTTTGATTTGGAAATTGAAAGTGATAAAAATTGAACCTTAAAATAATAACCTTTACGTTTTCAAGAAAAACGTACATGTTTGTTCATTTTTGGAAAGTTGTATCAATTTAGCAATGAATTTATAAAAATCCTAAAAATGTAGGAAAAAACAGTAAACACTTAAACGTTTTTACTAATTTTTAATATGTAACAGCTACTCAAAAGCATTCAGGAAGTTATAATAAACTCTGTGCATATAATATCCCCTAAATCGAGGAATTTGACATCTTCCAAGTTTAATGTATTTCAGAAAATGTATTCTTGGGCAGATGAAGATCCGTCGGCGTCGCAGTGGTCAGCGGTTAGTGTATGTGACTCATAACCCAACGGTCGTGAGTTCAAACCCCGACCAGACCAGTGTGTTCTGTCCTTGAGTAAGACACTTTACTCGACTTGCTCCAGTCAATGGTCGAGCGGGTTAGCGTGTCTGACCTGTAACCCAACGGTGGTGAATTCAAACCCGGCCAGACAGTTGTGTTGTGTCCTTGAGCAAGGAACTGTACTTGACTTGTTTCAGTCAGTGGCCTAGCTGTTGTGTTCTTCATCAGAGCACTTAACGCATTTGCTCCAGTCACCTCAGCTGTATAAATAAGTTCCAGTTCCTACTAGGAACTATAGCCTGTGGGTTAGTGTCCTGTCCAGGGTGGAGGGAGCCATGTACTCTCATTGGCTAAACACCATGGAAACCGTTCATAAGCGCCGGTCCAGTTTATTAACTACTTGACTCGGGGATGGATCTTGTTAGTCGTCTGTCTAGTCCATACAAAATATAGATCTTATTCGTGATGTAATATTTTCACTGTAGTGTGTACGACGTTGGCATTTTAGTTTTTAGTCTTGGCAGTGCAATATGTGCCATATATAAAGCTTATATATACTTTTCTGTCTCCTTTTTTTGCTTCAGACCTTATAAAGGCCAGTTGTGTATATACATGTCACATCCGTTTTATAACGCTGATCTTGTACGGTTTGGGGGCATATACCACACCCACCTCGCCCTGTAGGCTAGGAGGGGGGCAGCCGATTGGAATGGTCATCACAAACTTGTGAATCAATCCGGCTGTCACCAGGAAAAGTTCCGCCTTAGCCAAGGACTCGCCCAGACACACACGTCGACCAGCTCCAAACGGAAGGAAACTATTTAATCCAGATGAAATGAACTCTCCAGATTTATCAATGAATCTGGGGAAATAACAACAAATATAGCATCACTTAATATTTATGTGTATGTGTATATGTTATCAAGAGCTTTCCACGGGGCTTTTCAGCACTTGTAGCTCACGAAAGCATACACAGGCGCTCAGAGCACAGTCTACAACCAGATGAAATAGGCTGTACGTGGGTGACAGACCACAACACTGGGATCACTACCCTACTCTTTTTGAGAAGTGCGTGGGTTATTTAAGTCCCCCGATAGAAGGTCGAGAGACTAGACCAAAGAAAGAAGGTCCCGAAATAATTCAACCCTCGACAAGGCTGGGGATTGAACCCGGAACCTTGGATTGGCAATCACAGATCCTGGGGCGGATCTAGGGGGGTTCGGGGGGTTCAGTCAAACCCCCTAAAGTGAAGGAAAAACAAGATAACGTAGGCCAGAATATTCCTTGTTGAAAATGTTCTGCTTCGCCTTCTGCTTATCCGAACCCCCTCTCTCTCTCGCCCCAGAGATCTAACCGACTGAGCCAACCACGCGCACACATAGTATCAGTAGAGTAAGGGATTGAATCTGGGGCCTTGGATTGGCAGTCAGAAATCTAACTGACTGAGCCAACCACGCACACACATAGTATTAATAGAGTAAGGGATTGAATCTGGGACCTTGGATTGGTAGTTAGATATCTATAACTGACTGAACCAGCCACGCTCACACATAATCTCAGTAGAGTAAGGGATTGAACCTGGGATCTTGGATTGGTAGTTAGATATCTATAACTGACTGAACCAGCCACGCTCACACATAGTCTCAGTAGAGTAAGGGATTGAACCTGGGACCTTGGATGGGCAGTCACAGATTTAACCAAGTGCATGAGGCAACGTACCACTCTGACAACCACGGTTACTTAAGTTTAGTTAAGTTAGTTAGTTAAGTTTACTTTTTTTTATTATCACACCACAACCGCGTAGTCCTTAATCATCACCAATTACTGTGGTGGGACAATCTCATGTAATGGTGCTCATATAGCGTTTGTCACTGGTATAAAAGCAACTTTAGCCTTATGAATAACTACATTCACCAACAGAAATTAAACACCATTTCAGCCATCTTCACATCGATTTTATAGAAATTGAATTGTTGTGAATTAAATTGAAGCAAATTTTCTTGAAAAGGGAATTTTATCTCCCAATTCAAACATAACAAAGAAAAAATGAAAAGTAGAAAAAGTCCTATGCTTACTTTTTCGGTTGGTTTTATGAATTCTATTTGACGTTTGATTTTTAATAACGTTGGTGAAACTCGTCAGCTTGTTGTCGCGTCTGCTTTTAATTTCCCTTACGTTTTATCCGATTTAAAATTTAATTGCCATTGTTTTTGGACGCTCAAAAGTCTTTTTAACCTTATGTTCGGCATTTTGAACACCGCACTACTATTATCATTAACAGTGACATCATTATCACTACGACCATTATCATAATTATCATCATTACTACACTCCTGTTATCAGTATCTTCACTGCTACCAATACCATAATCACTGAAATATTATTATTAATATTAATGGTATTGATATTATTATTATAATCATTTTATAATCATCAAAAACAATACCATCATTTTCATCATCATTATCAACATCACTAGCAAGTACTAACCTCTAGCTAAATCATGACCATTATCATTATCATTATTATGACCATGAACAACATAACCATCCTGCAACCATTATTACCATTATCATTGTCATAATTTTTCGTTATCATTCAAGTACTGACCTCATTGGGTTAAAAACCTCTGGATTCTTCCATTCATTGGGATCCAGGTGCATTGCCCAGATATTGAACAACACCATCGTATCTTTTGGAATAAAATATCCGTACAGCTCAGTGTTACAAGTTGTCTTATGTGGAATTGAAAGTGGTGCAACAAACGTCACACGGAGACACTCGGCAATAACAGCTTCCAAATAAGGAAGGTTACATCTGTCTGCCAACACCGGCAGTCGATCACGTCCGACGACACGATGAATCTCTTCGTGTGCTTTTGCTTGCACATCTGGATAGCGAACCAAATATGCAATTATCCACCGCAATGCCGTTGAAGTCGTCTCAAATCCTGCGGTGAAGATGTCACTAATCGCCATCATGATGTGGTCTTCACTGAGGAGATGGCAATTTTTCGAGGTTTCGTTTCTAGACTCCGACGCGGCCTTCAGAAACGCGTCTGTTAAGTCCCGAACTGATTCCGCTTTGAACGTTGCACTATGTTCTCCATACCTGAAAATATCGTACTTGTTAAGTTACACGACATAACGTAATAATGAAATATTTCATCTAAAGCGTGCGAAGCCAAAATTCGCCATACTGATTGGTTAACGACGGTATCATTACTCGAGCTTGATTGGTTGGTTAGTTGCAAGACAACCCTGCCTATGCATACAAAATTTGCAGCACTTCAGGGGTTTCATTTTAGTGGGAAAGGCGCTCGAACAACAGCAATATGAAAGACTTTTATCCAAGAAATTTCGTCCTTCTCCCAATAAGCAAGTATTAATTAAAATAATGATTAATTTCCCCCGGGGGGATAACACCCCACAATTGGCTATACGGGTATGTGCGGCCCTTTAGGGTATGGTTTTTGGGTCCGATTTGGTCTGAAATAGGGTGTAGATTCGCGCGCTTTAGTCTGGAAAAGGGTATTGTTTTGAGGAGAATTTTGCTGCCATAAAAAGTTCTCTCTTTTATAGGGTAACGATTTGCTATTTTGTCTGAAATAGGGTATAGAAAATTGGCCTGGAATAGGGTCAGGGATTAAGGGATTGGGCCGCACACCCCTACCCAGAATTTAGGCGAGTACCTCTACCCCCTCCCCTCCCCCATCCGGGTCAATTTCACTTGTGTTTTCATTGTTTCACGCTCAAGAAATTAACCTTTAATTGAACTCTGCAAAATTCTCAAAACATTTCCAGTAAATTTGGTTGAAAAATATATCGCAGGTCACGTGATTTGTTAAGATATGTTGCACTTTGCATTGATGCATTTCTGGAAAGTGGCGTCGTTATAATGTCGCCGGGACATGCTCTGAAAGTGGTATCATAATCTCTAGATATCAGGCCATAATGGAAGTTTCAACGAGAAATAAAACGGATTTCTTGGAAGTAACTTCAAAATATTCTCGTAGAGACATTTTATTTGTTGAGAAGATATCGACTATCAAGAAGTTCCTACTTGAACCTTAAAATTATCATCATGTATATTCTCCTTACGTTATCAATATAGAATATGTTGTTTGGTTGTGAGAATAAAGCAATTGATCATATACAGCGAACTATCTAAGATGAACAGCCAAACTCTTCCCAATCTGTTTATGAGGAAGATGTGGAAACAGTTAGGAGAAACACGTCACATGGTGTGCTTGAACCTGAAAGAGTTCAAAGTGTTGCAGTTACCTGGCATTGATGACATCATCTCGTGCCTCGACTGCTTCTTTCAGAACCCTGTTAAACTTCAGCGGCAGCAGTTTGAGCCAGGGAAATATGTCGAACAGGTTGGCTGCTGGCAGAAGCCACACAAACTTATCGCTATATTCAATGATTTTCAAGAACTTCGGATCATCGAACTGGTATCTCTCACCGAACACAGCAGCACAAATGACATTTAGAACAGTGTGTACCACGTGCTGCTTGGGGTAAAAAGCTTTTCCTTCCATAGACTCAAACCTGTAAAGATGATCGTTAAAAGGCAATGAGCAAACATCCTCCAATTCCCAAGGGGGGAGGGGGAGAAAAAATATTTGTGGGATGAGAAACATGATCTGGGAGGAAGAGGAGTGAAAAATGAGTGTGAGAGGAGAAAGGATAATCTGGAATACCTTACCAGGGGAGGGAGAGGAGAAAGGATAATCTGGAATACCTTACCAGAGGAGGGAGAGGAGAAAGGATAACCTGGAATACCTTACCAGGGGAGGGAGAGGAGTGAAAAGTTAGTATGGGAGGAGAAAGGATAACCTGGTATACCTTACCAGGGGAGGGAGAGGAGTGAAAAGTTAGTATGGGAGGAGAAAGGATAATCTACAACAGCTTAACTGGTGGAGAGAGAGTGTGTGAGGAGATAGGAAATGAATCAGAATGACACTGCAGTCTGTATCCACTAAGTTAGGTAGTACTTGTAGCGTTGCTTTCTGGGACCGTTTGGCTGAACAGTCCCATCCTATTTTCGCTTCTGGTTAGGTCAATTGAAATGTGATAAAGTTTTTTTGAGATTTAGACAGACACAGTGTCTATTAGAATTAACAGTATACCACAAACCTCTTGCACAGCTCCTCAACTTCCTCACACGATTTGCGCTGTAGAAGATCAATGCGATTTCCGTACATGCGCAGAGCAGTGTGGGCAACTCTTCTTTGCAATACGAGAGTAGCACTAAAATCCCCAAATATAATGTCTTTACCTCCACGAGTTGACGCATGCGTGACGTAGAGTTTGGGTCGCCCTGAGAAATCATCCTTTTTTGACACGAGCGCTTCTCTTGCTATGTCAGCGCTGTTTATAACAACACACCGCTGACCTGGTAGATCAAGAGTAAAAATTTTCCCATACGTCTGTGCGAGCTTCGTCATAGCAATATGAGGCATGTTTCCTAGAATCTGAGGAACGTTGCCAATAACAGGTAAAGAGAGTGGTCCGGGAGGCATGTTTCTTGGTCTTGACAGGATATGTATCACACAAACAACAAGAATAAAACTGACAATAAAAAATGGAAGTTCAAAAAGCATGATTTCCAGTTAAACCGATGTCGACTTTTAAATTGTCAAGATGTCGTCGCGATAGATTCCCCCAAAACAAGAGGCTAAACGTTTCTGCAAAAATAAAATAATATAACAGTCAAGGAGTTTATAGCACGACACATCCGGTATCAAGTGCTCCAGTTCTACCAAAAGTACATTCCTTGAATATACCGAGCTAAAAATTATAATAGCAAATACTCAAGATCATTTCCTTTTGATATTCTACACTGATCGCTAATTTGAAAAAAAGGAAAGTATTTGTAAGATGAACAATATAAAGCGCTTAATAGTATAGCCATTCTTTATATTGATTACCAATAACATAGATGAATTATATTCTTAAACCGGTTCTGCACGAGCAGGTTTTCCTGGCCATTTTTCGCACCTGGACGTTTTTTCTTGGCAAGTCTCCTCGTTCAAAAACTAAGTTCTCTGTATACACTATACAGTTAATGACTGCTAACGAGGGAAACATCTGTTATATTAAGTGTTTTGTTATATAACACAAACAAAATAAACCACAATTATTAGAACAAATGTTCCCGCTCTCAAACGTGACAGCGCGACAGCAATGTTCACCGGCTGGTCAGCAATTTTCGAGATGTTGACCAGCCGGGTAACATTTGATTTGAACTCATCCACGTGACCTTGATTTAGCCAATGAGAGTGCGCATTCGAGCCGAAAACGCATTTGCTATATAACAAGAGCAAATATAATTCGCTTGGAGACTTGCTGATTGCTCATGTGGAACCGGCTCTACAAGGTAAAAAACTTTTTGAATTAAGTTCACATCATCATCATCATCATCATCATCATCATCATCATCATCATCATCATCATCATCATCATCATTATCAGCATCATCATCATGATTATTACCATCATCATCATTATAATCAACTATACGTATGGGCAAAACAAAATCTAAACACATGCAGCCTAACCCGAGAGTTAATATTTAGTACTTATTTTATAGTTTTTCCTGTTAGAGTCGATTTTATAATGCTTTGTTCTCTATGGGGTATCGTTTTATTATAATCCTTCAAGAACTCGTGTTAAGGCACAAATAAAGTTTCCTTACTTAAACGTTTTTGTCTGCTTGTTTCTTGCTGACACATTTTAGGACCATTTAAAGGCGATTTTTAAATAGTTTCAAATTGGAGTTCTCTCTACTGAGGGAGAACTGAAAAGAATTTAATTTACGCCAGTTAGTGCGATTTCATTACAATCTGTTCAAAATATATGCCTTTAGAAAAATTTACTTTTTCTGAAAATATCAAGAAGACGACACGAAGCCAAGAATCAAATCATAAAATCCGTAGTAAAACTACTACAGATTATTGACTATATTATTCTTTCACTTGTAATGCTAAGTATATCGAGGAAGCTGATTGGCTGAATAGCACTACTGAAGGACCTGATTGGTTAAGAAATGTCAACCGAATGCTCAGGACTAAACTAAATGCAAATACCAAAATCGATACAGTAACAGTTGACTTGGATCATAATGAGGGTCAAGTAATCCGAGCGAGAACACCAGCAGCGGAACTGACCGCTTTCCATATTTGGGTGTAAGTATTCCCCATATTTGGAAATCTATTGTCCACGGACAACACTGATAAAGTTCTCATTTTTGAGCTGAGTAGTTTCCACAAACCATCCTTATTCTTATCTCTTATTAAATTTTAAACCGAAACATGATTTGTTAAGAAATTAAATATTCGGATAATTTTATGTTGTAATTGAAATAAATAAATAAATATTCAAATAAATAATGTTTTTAAAATAAACAATGACAGGAACGTTTCTCGTTGTCACTTGCCGCAAGGCACTTCCAACAAATTACTTCATTTTGCCGGTATTTAACATTTTTAGAATTATCGTGGAATTTTGATATTATAAACCAGCTTGTTCATTCTGTCAGCGCTGAAGCTTGCATTACAGTTTTCGTTGTCACCCCACATTGAAAGCTAGTTTAAAAGAAATTTAATCTCAACAGAGATGCTAATAAACAACAGCGATAGTTAAATGTCCTCATTAATTCCAGTTGACTGGTTGCGACAAATTGTAATGTTGACATCACAAAGCTAAACCAAGGATTCCTCAACTTTTTAACCAGTTGTTGAAACCTTATAAAGTGACCATTCATTTTGTTCGTCTTGAAAACTAGAATATGGAAATGCAACAAATTCAGAGGTTTCGAAAGTGATTTAACGTCAGCAGCTTTATCATTTAAACTCGGCATGAAAAGAATTAAGAGCCAGCGTCAATTAGAAAAACATAAGAAATTGTTGTATCCTTCACTGAATAGAGATATGCTTTGGTCGACATTTAAATAGCTTTTTGTAAAGCACCAATATGCACAAACGTCATATCATTAGAACAGAAAGGCAAGGATGAAGATTTAGAGCAGTGTTTAAACTTACCCGACAACTCCAACAATTGGCCTCAATTATCGAACTTGAAACGAAAGAACAATATATATAAGGGTGTAGAGATTTCCGTTGCGTCATATCTAAAAGGAGACGTTTTAATAAGACTATTCCCGATCAGTTTAATAAATGATTCGTGGGGGATGTGAATGTGCAGAATTTCATTTCGTGAAACCAAGGTGGGACGAAGGCGGGCAAGTGCCGGATATGACTTATACAATCCAAAAATCTCACCTTTCTATAAAAATAATCATAGACATAATCGTAATCGTAATCGTAATCGTAATCATAATCATAAACATAATCGTAATGGTAATAGTAATGGTAATGGTAATGGTAATCATAATCGTGATAATAACAATAAATTAAAGCAAAGGAAAACCGATCTAAAATTCTAGGCTAAAAATTACGAATACAATAGCATATAATAATAATAATAATAATTATGATATACTGATACTGATGATGATAATATTAATAACAACAAAAAAGATAAAGCTCATCTTTTTTATGTTTTGAGAATGCTCTGCGTACTAGGTACAATGTGCTGCTGGACTCGTCCAAATAGATAGCAATGTACTAACACTTGTCTGCATGTCGTTATATTTCCCTCTCAGCTTTTCATCAGAGGTCAGTAAACACCCGAAT
The DNA here is from genome assembly GCA_025434805.1 of Antipathozoanthus remengesaui. NCBI lineage: Eukaryota > Metazoa > Cnidaria > Anthozoa > Zoantharia > Parazoanthidae > Antipathozoanthus > Antipathozoanthus remengesaui. Next base: position 9,411 of record JANSTR010155017.1, read on the forward strand.
TCGTGAGAACGTTTTGCTTAACATTCAGAAGCTTGAAAAGCCGAAGATCATCTGTTATTTATCTATTTATTTACTTGATAAAGCTATCAAAATCGCACACAAACGTTGCTACTGCGAACCGGCGAAAATATTCAACGATTATTAAAGTCGACAAACATTCTTTGGAGTTCTGAGCAGAAGCTCCTTACTGGCGCACTGAAATAAAATGTCGTTGCTAAGAAACCGGATTGCCAAGGGAAAGTAAAAAACCAATTACGTGATATAAACTTTGTGTGACCTTCTTTCGCCTCACCGTCCGCGGACAGGGACGTTAAGCCGTTGGTCTAGTCTGTCGACCTTCTATCGGGGGACTTATAAGAACCTACGCACTTCTCGACAAGAGTAGGGTTTCTACCCGGTGTTGTAGTCTGTTCCTACATGGTTGTAGGGGGCATTTGCCTTAAATAAAAATTGTAAACTGCGAGGCTGCCATTGCGCCTAAAAAAAGCAGTCTGTACCCTAAAGTTCCCCCAACAATATTGTAAAACCTCAGTAATTCAACCTGTAGGGCTGCTATCGGGGTTAAAGTCGACCACTATCTAACTAACTATACGAAGATATTCTTGATACACAGAGAAGTTTTTCGTAAGTGATGACATCACCACTTTCCATTCAAAACATGGGGTAAGTTTGTTTAAAAAAACAAAAAAACTTTCCAAATATGAAGGAACCGTCTGCTGTTCGCTATTAGGTGAAGACGTCAAACTTTGGACACGATGTTTACCGGTTAATATTACGTTGGTGGACTGGAGGCACTGAATTAGCTGTTTTCAATATCCTCATGGTATTTTGTTTTCCATTATCGGACACGTAGGATGGTATAAGTACATCCGAGGGAGCCCTTAGTGGGCGAATATTACCCTAAAGAACACTCGGCCTACTGGAGCAAAATGATCTATTGAAACACAGACCAGTAATAATGCCAGTATGATATACGACCTCAATCTATCTGTTTCAGTCTACGTCAGAGTAGTCGAATTTAGGGATCCACCATTAGAAAAGTGATGGGGGGAGGGGGGTGGGGAAAAACCAAAAAAAATCATGCAAGCAGATCGGAAG
>JANSTR010155028.1:0-10507 GCA_025434805.1 Antipathozoanthus remengesaui
CTGGCCTTGTAGCTCAGTTGGTAGAGCATCGGTGATCTGTTCCGGAGGTCGTGGGTTTGAATCCCACCGGGGTCAGAGATTTTTTTTCTCTTTCTCCGTGTGGGCCCATTTCCTTATCTAGGTCCTACAACATCTAGAGAGGTGTGCAATCTCAATGTGTACTGCTCTCACCGTTTGGCATGTAAAGAGACAACCGTACCTCTTAACACATGATCTGCCTTGCTTCACCTCCATTTGGTATCACTCGCTTTTTGGGAAGATCAGCCATAAACTGCTCTGCTGGCTTTACTCTCCTTTTCCGACCCTCTAAACATTTAGTCAACACTCTACGAACCGCTGACCGTCCTTTAACAATCCAGTACTTGCTTCTAGGTGACGATAATACTGACTCCTGACCCAAATACCCAACGTTCAAATGATACTTTTTGGTAATCAAATCTGTAATATGATGCTTCTGAGGAAGTACCACCGGGTGGTTCATCTCACCGTCCACAGGTGCTTTCTCGATGCGTCCCACTGCACGCAATAGTCCATCCTCAACGATGAGATTCAGCTTGCTCAATGAGGCTCCGGACTCCTTCATATGCCTCTTCACTGGCTTCTCATTCTTCTTGTCAACAATCACTGATCAATAGCCAGCCATAGCTTCGGGGAACTCCTTCATCTGTACGTAGTGTAAAGCTTCGCTCTCTGCTTAAAGGAGCTCTTGAACCCCAAGCACGGGATTTGCCTCCTCTGATTCGCTCGCATTCTCAGGAACCCCTTTCCGCAATGGACTCTTCCGCCTCAGGAATTGCTTGAACCTTAGGACCCATGCTATGATGAATAGTACGCTATCAGCCTTTCCATCACATCGCTGCTGGTTGTGGTGGCGTACAGTAGATATGACTTTCCTTTCTAACTTCTGGGTCATCAGCCTTGGAGACAAGGTACTTCTATCATCTTTGGCCACTGCTCTTCATCTTCCCACAGGAAGTTCGGCCCTGTCAACCACCCGTCATTCTTCATCAAAGAATCTAATTTAAGTCCCTTGGACCCATCATCTGCGGGATTGTCCTTCCTATTCACGTACCTCCATTCACCAGGCTTAGAAGCATCGTGAATTATCGTCAGGCGGTTAAGACTCGAATGTGTGAATCTCTTCTCGTTGGTGATGCACTTCAGCACAGAAGGTGAATCTGTCCAGTATGTGACTTTGTTCACGGTCAAATCGTGCTCATCTCGAATCGCTCTGCTCAATTTAACAGATATAACTGCTGCTGTTAGTTCCAATCTTTGGATGGAAATTTCTCTGATGGGGGCCAATCGAGCCTTCCCCATAACAAACGAACAATGTACCTGTCCTGTAACATCTCGTAAGTGCAGATAAGCAACATATGAATAACCTTGTTTAGAAGCATCTGAGAAAGCGTGCAGCCAGGCATCCTGGACTTCAGCGAACCCTTCTGGCTCGAAACACCTGCCGATCTTCACTCTCTCCAGCTTCTCAACATCGACCAGCCATCTCTTCCACTGATCATGTTCTTACTCTGCCAATGTTTCATCTTATCCAACCTTCTTCCAACTCAGTGTTTGACTTTGGAGTAACAACTTTGCCTTCATGGTGTATGGAGCAATGAATCCTAGTGGATCAAACAGTGAGTAGACTATTGAAGGTATGCCTCTTCTGGTCACTGGCTTATATTGACTCGCACCTGCTAGATTGTCAGACACCTCCCACACGATCTTGTCCTCTTCAGTGCTCCACCGCAAGTCTCTCCAACTCCAAGCTCACAACGGTCTTTGCTCTTTTTGAATCTGTAACAGAAGCAATAACTTCTCCACTTTTTGAAACGGAACCCTCCTTTGCTGAGGCGTTGTCGCAGCTTGCCTACCAACCCAAGAGCATCTGCGGTGTTGCTCGTAGACCTCATAAGATATCAACATACATGTTCCTGTTGATAACAGCTCCAACCTTTGGATCTTAGTCGTTGTCCATCTTTGCAGTCTTAAAGCAGAAGTTGCAACGCTTGGCGATGACGTTGCACCGAACAAATGTTTGACCGTACGGTACTCAACAGGGAAGTATCGTGGTGTACCGGAATTCTCGTGGGAGTGTATTCAAATGCAAATAATTTCGTATTCAAATTAGAACGACGATTATTCGTATATTGCTTGTTCCGTACCATCGCACATTTTAAATATTTAATGGGGCATTTAATGATTATTTTATGAGATGCCAAAAAACGGTACCAACCAAGCGAGTTCCCTCGTGGCTTAGTGGTTAAGTACGAGTGATGTGCTTCATGATGTAGGGGGCCATGCAAGCGATATTGAGCGAATCGTAGGTTCGATTCTTGTCAAAAGCTATTTCTTTTTTCTCAGTAAGGAGAACCAAAATCAAAAAACATTCAAAGTCCAACTCGGGTGTTTGTAAACCAAAATCGAAACAAACTCGGGTGTTCGGAAAACTATGACGCAGTTGGTTAAACGGTACACCACGATACTGCCACTCAACAAGCTCACCTTACAAGTCTCCATCAGGCCACCACAATAACCTTAGCGCATCACAATCCTTCGGTTCAACACGAACTTGGTGAAACACGGCCTCGCTATCAGCTACTATGCCCGTCTTCTCTTGTCTAAAATGGGTCAGCATACCGGTCAATCTGCTAGTCAGGCCTGGACAACTCAACAACTGCTGATTCAAGGATGTGCCTGCAAACTTTGCTGCGCAATCAAACACACCCTTATCTTCTCAGGCTTTAGAGGGTGAGTCACTGGATGATGTGGCATGTGATGTGATCCTTACAGTTCAGTTCACTCAGTGGTACTCTTTCCGCGTGTCCCTTCTCTATGTAGTCGTTCGTGGTTGCTTTGTACTTCTCGAGCAAATCTGGATTCTTGACCAACCGCTTCTTTAGGAGTACGGCCCTCCTCTCGGCCATCAGTTGATTGTTCGGTAACTGTGGTGGGTGATTACGCCACGGAAGACCAACTTGAGAATGACCATCGACCCACTTCAGTGACTTCTCCGTACCTTCAAGAGCTCTCTTGTCTTCAACCGAACTTGTGACTTCTGAACTTACAACTGAGTCTGAGCAAAATATGTCTTCCAACAACCGCTCTAATTGCTCATTCGCAATCTCTTCCTTGATTTCATGCAGGGTGGCAGGCTCTATCTTCGCCTCAAGAACACTTACTTACTGCTCTCTTGTGACCCCCATCACTCAACTCGCTCAAGCAGAACTCCTTATTGTCCAGACGAGCAAAGTGTTTACTGGTTCTCTTCCTTCCGACAGGACCCAAAAATGTCCATCCAAGGGAATAACGAACACCCACTGCTGCCCCACTGCTGCCTGCTCGGTACTTTAGAGGTATAAACAATGACGGGTTCTCCTTTAGGCCTATGATGCGACTGACCTCTGTTTCACTAAACTCCTTCAGTTCTATGTCACTCGGATGTGGCCAATCAACAATATCTTCCTTCATGGGAATACAGCTATTTGGTACTGGAATCTGAGCGACAGTTCTAACGTTCAGCAACTCTTCGGTCACACTCCCATCCATTGACGTTATGACAAGATCAATCATGTGAGCCTCAACTGACTTTGACCCTGTAACACCAGTTAGTTCAAAGTTCAGCTTCTTTCCCCTTGAGCCAAGTGTGTCATACAATTGTTCTTTGCACAGTGTCACTTCACGCCCACTATCTAGAAGGGCATAAGTTTCCACAACTGTATTTCCTCCCTTGACCCGACTTGACACACTCGATGGTCCCCGGCCCCAGTTGCTGCTGTTACCGAAGCACTGGTAACACGTGAGCCCACTTGACCTGCCTGCTGAGTCTTGGATACTGTTTTACTGTTTGCTGAGCTACTTTCTCCTGAACTGTGTTGAGTGCTGCTAAGACTGCCTTACTCTCATTCTTCCTATCAGTCTGCTGTCCAGAATTGGGCTGCAACAAAGTGTGATGGTCCTTAGTACAGCCTTGTACCTGACACTTGAATGTTACTTTATGGCACTGTTCCTTAAAATGCCCCCCAATTAGACACCGCAAGCAAAGCTAACTGTTCATTACCAGTCTATTCCTTTCATTATAACTGAGCTGTTTGAACTTAACACACTTCCACACCCCATGTGGCCCTGAGCATGCTACACACCCTTTCCTGGCTCTGTCAGACTGTTCGGCAACATTGTGACTACTTGCCTCACTTTCCCACTGACCTTCCTTGTATCCTTCTGAGAATTCGAAAGCAAATCTCCCGAACTCATCATTAATCAGCTTTGCCCTGTCATTCACAAATGCCAGAAATTCAGAAAACTTGGGCCTCCCACCCTGATCAATGATCCTCCTTGCTCGCTCAGTGCACTTCGCTCTCAGAAACATTGGAAATTTTTGTTCAGTTCACTAAGGGTGTTCATGTGATTCAGTTCACTGACATACTCGTCACCCATCCCTTGCAGGGTTCTATTTGCTACTTCCAAATTTCTCGCAAATTCTAACAGTGCTGTGCTGCCTCCAATCTTCACTGGAGGCAAATTTTCTAGCCTCTTCAGATGTGCTCTGGCAATGATATGTGGCAAGCCAAAGTTCTCCTTAAGAGTGTTTTTGGCAGTTTCGTACCCCTCCGATACCGGCAACTCTCAATAGCCTCACGTGACGTCCCTTTACAGTGTTGTATTAGGAGCTGCAAATTTCTAGAATTATCGGAAGCTTCGAGACAGGTTTCAAAGTTACGCATAAATGGTACGTAATCAACTGGGCTCCCATCAAACTGCATGTATTCGATCTTAGGATCTTAAGGATCTGACTCAAAGACTTTACAAAATGCTCCCCAATCTCCAAATTAACATTCATTGTTGGTTTAGGCTCTGCTCCAGCATGTAACACTCCAGCCCCTTTAACTTGGGTTTCAAACTCCTGTTTGTTTTCAGTAACATTCCCACCGATAGACACCCCTGGTAGGCTCGACTTGCATTCCTCCCCTGGCTGTTGGGTTTGTGGGACATGATGTGGTATTCAATTTCAGGTTGGGATCTACTCGTGATTCTCCACCAGGATTTTGAGTCTCATGGGGCAATCCGCCCTCCTCCTTAATTCCCATTGGACCCAGATCCTTCAAAATATCTTTCTGTTTTCCCATTGAGGACTCATCTTCACTCCCGTGTTCACTGTGACTATATTTATAGCTAACATATGCTAGCTCAGCCTCCGTCGGCCTCCATCATCTCCTGAGTATACGATAATTCAGCCTGTTTACGGCAAAGTTCTTGTTCCTTCTTTAATTGCTCGAGCTTTACTTTTGCTAAGGCCAATTTCTCTTTAGCATTACTACGGGAATTACAAGCCTTTGAACTAGTATGGAACATACTCACAGTTTCCGTGTGCCTTGCCATGCCTTGCCGAAGACTTGATACTCCACACGCAGAAATATCCATTTGCTTTCCCCGTTTTCGGCTGATTTCGGTGTCCAGTTCCATTTTCTTGCGAAGTTTCTCATCGTAAAAAATTCGAGCCTTTTTCCTTTCAAATTCAGAGTCGATACGTTCCATAAACCTGGCATGTGCCTTGACAAATTTAATCCACATGTCCTCCAGAGTCATGATTTTCACTTTCAGTTCGTTAAAATCTAAACTCGCTCCCCTGCGATATCTGATCGAATTTGGTCGTGTGTCTTCCGTAACACCGCCAAAATTCCAGCTTTAGACCCCTTGACCTGTTGTGCTTTCTCTGCACGATCTTCCAATTCAGCTTTCCTGACAGAATAAGTGCTTATTCGTCCTCTTGCCCTTCGGAATGGCACCAAACGAGCAGACATGATTTTTCCAAGAATCCCAGCGCCGGCACACTAGCGAATCAAACTGCAACGTACACCTTCCAACGGCGTCAGTCGAAAAACTTTACTGTGATTACGGCAAATCGACAGCAAGGATCAACAACCATAACTTTATTTCATATAGGTACCGATTCTAATCCATCCAATATATAGCTTCGAAAACACACTATTCTCTGGTTACTAGCGCAAAGGTAGCGCTCAGTTCCGGTAGCGTAGTGATAGCGTAGCGGTTTTTCTAGAAACAATAATAATATGTTAGAACGATTTAAATTGTCTGCTTTTGCACAAACACGACACTCACCAACTGTTTGCCATGGCCGCTCTATAAATTCCCCACAAAAAACAAAACGTGTGTGAGGACAAATCCTCCCGGAGAGGGGGGGGGGAGTAATAGTTGGGAGCCACACAAGAACCGTCTTGTTCTAATGACCATAGAAAAAACTGCCGATCGATTAACTGTCTTTACAACAAATGCGACAGACAATTTTAATACACGGTTGAAATCTGACCACATGCTCACTACATTATTTCTGCATCGAAGGATATCACAAATCCACTTGCTTATCGTCTGCTAGTCATCTCAAGGAGAACAATGTTAGTACCAACAAATGATGTTGTTGCTCGAGTGTTTGTACTGGCAGACATTCGAGAACTGAGTCGGCCGTGGCTGTGGATGTTTTCTCGTAAATCGGCTTCATGCTTGAACTTTAATAGAAAAAAAAATCGCAAAGAAGACTGTCCAGCTCATCAGGAGGAATATCTTCCATTTGTCTTGTTTCCCCAACCTAACTACTCCACCGCTTCCATACATTGTTTTGTTTGCTGTATTTAGGTTTTTGTTTGCGTCTATGGAGGTTTCAATTTCTGCATGCGATAGTGCCGCTAGTTGTTTCTTTAGAAATGGTGCTTTCAAAAAAAAGCTGCTTGTTCTGTTCAGCATTTTCGTCATTGCTAGTGTTTTCCTCCAAGAGAATGCCGTGAAAAGTCTAAAATTAGGTAATTCCTCGTCACTAAATTTATAACCAAAGTCTTCAAAAGCACTCGCCGTGTTTTCGTTCAAGAAAAACGGCTGGCTGGAATATCAAAATTTGTCATAAAAAGACGACGGTTTCCTAGAGTACAAATAACTACAAATCGGTTCCAAAATGTACAGTATCGCTGGATATTTGTACTCCTTCCGGGCCTAAAAATGCGTTGTTTGTACTCCACGGACTGAAGTTGAATAATAAAACAAAATATTTCTTGCTATTTTGTACCAAACATAACTGTTTCAGTCCAGTAGAACTGGACCAGTAGAACGGACAAACACAAAGCAAATGATTTTATTGCTTCTATAGGTCATTTTGTGCAAGCGAGCATGGCCATTTGATGCAAGATGAGTCCCCTGGGCATTTGCAAACAATCAAAAATTTGCCAAGTAACATCTAATCGTCATTTCCGACGGCGTTCAGAAGGCAGAAGTCAAGAGTTTCAAACACCGTCATTTCGGAATAACTGAACAGCATTTATTGATCTTAAAAGACAATAAATTGATAATAGATTTCCTCGTTCGATTTCGCTCGATTTCCTTAGTAACCTCTCTGATTGGTTAAATTAAAATTGAGATTTACTTCCGAAAACTTGCACACACGAAGCAAAACGAATATTGAAGTTTTCAATATATTGTCTGATTGGAATAGTGTGAATATTTAGAACCTTTTTTGTACAATAATTACGTAAAACTAGGATACCGACACGGTACGAGTGCTGCCTATTTAAAGTGTTTGCCATAACTTGCGCTAATTTGGCACAATGTCTAAATATCTGGAGTCTTCTAGCAAGCGAGTGAACCACTGGAAGATCTAAGCCGATAGTGATACATTTCTTTTACCACCGTTTTCATTGCTACTCGACGGCTATCCTTAAAAGAGGGAACGGGGAATCGGAGAACGGGAAGGGAACGGGGAGCGGGGAACGGGGAATCTCGAGGAACGGAAAAAGCCGGAATCTTTAAAAGAAGGAACCGAAAAAGCCGGAATCTTTAAAAGGATGAACCGAAAAAGCCGGAATCTTTAAAAGGATGAACCGAAAAAGCCGGAATCTTTAAAAGGGAGAACCGAAAAAGCCGTTTTGTTCAAAGATTTTAACTTTCTGCTTTTGCTAAGAGAGATATATAAGAAGAATTGTTATTACTTTGCGAAACGGTATTACTATTAAATTAACGTATATTTCTTGTTTCTGTAATTGAAAGCTTTAGCGTGTAGGTATTTTAGCTGTCAACAATTATCGGTGGCTGCACTGAAGCGTTTAGGCGGTGCAAGTTTCTGAACAGAAGGAAATTTACAATGCGAACAGATGCTTCTTCTATATTCTAATATTTTTCCAAGTTCAACTTACTGATGATCAGTTACTGATTTGTGTTCTATTTCAGGATCATATAGTTGTCTGTTGAAATGTAATTTACACAAATAAAAACTAGGAAGTGAATAGAACTTAGCGGATTTCTTCACCGGCTTAGGATCCATGACTGACCGGTGAGTTACGATACAATCTATAGTGACACCTCCTTGACAAAAATCTAGCCGATGGGAATTTTGCGTTTGCTGAGAAACGCACAATTCAGTCCTGTACATATTTCTAGAGTATGCAATTTCAGTATTCCAGCGTTGCTATAAGCAGTAGACATGAATTTTAGTTTCAATTATTCTTCAAAATGGTATAACTACTACCTACCACTAGGGTTTTCAAACGATACCATACTTAACACCCGAAACTGTTATTGACAGAACACAACTTCCACGCCCCCTGCGGAGTTCCTCTTCAGCCGTGTGTTCTTCCAAGATAGACTGCATCAAGGATTCAAGACAAAAGATAGCAAGAAGTTCATCACACACAGTGATCAGAAAGGTTGTGGTGTGTCCTTGGATTCCACGTATTCAAAATTAAAGCTTCGTCGTTTTGTAGTGACGTGCAAACCGAACATTGACAGATGTTTGTGTTTTCCCTACTAGAAATAGTCAGCTATTTACTCGGACCAGAGGTTATCAAGTCTAGGTTTCGGTCCAACTTTTTTTGTGTAGCAAAAGTGTTATGCAAGAGTTTATCTGTGTTAGTGGTTAGTTAATCAAAGTTACATTCGAAAGATCGCACAGGAGTTTATTTCAATCCTCCAATTAGTTGGAAGAAAGCTGAGGTTTCGAGCGCAAGCTCTTCGTCGGAGGTTGTCTACCCTCAGTAGGTAGCTAGTAGAACTTGTAATACTTAACAGGTTTGCCAAGTTCCATCACCATACGCCCAATAATAACAAAAACTATGGTGTGTGGGGACTTTCCTGCCTCCGGCTGCCGTGAGGAGTCCAAAAAAAGCCGGATCCGATAGGGTTAACCCTCGAACGTCCAAGGGGGAGAACGGGTCAAATGGACCCCCTAGGTTTTTCGGGCTTAAAAATCGCAGCTTTGAAGCAGTCAAAACAAAACTTTCAATAGCTATAGTACAATAATGAGCGCATCTTTTGGCGTTAATTGGATGACATTATCATTTATAACTTATGCGAAATTAATTATGCAAATTAGAATTTGAAAATTTTTGACAAAATTTTTTCTAAATTCTCCTTTTTCACTCTATTTCTAATTATAATCCTATTTCAGGCTGTAAATACATGTTTTCTACTAATTTCAAGAAAATGTGCTGAAGTTTTGCTGAAAATAAAATTTTTGAAAAATCCAAGATGGCGGCCAAAATGGCGGGCATGTTGTGAAACGGCTGCTGCCATAGCAACAGTTCCTAATTAAAACTTGATTATTATTATGAAAAATATTTAGCTAATCATAAGCTACCACATGCCAAAGCTTAATCTAACCGTTTGAGAAATCTATGCGGGGGGGGGGTCCAACCCCCACCCTTGGTTAATTTGCTATGAAAAATAATACATATAAACCAACATAATGAAATATTTTTCCCACAGCTAAAAATATTACACAGTTTCTGCCATTTAATTAGCACTATTGCATACCTATAAATAAGTCACATAGAAATAGAATTGAAAATATGGTGACATGGCTAAGAAATATTTCATTGATAGGGGTTGGAGTTAAACTTCTGTTGGATACTCTTGTTGAAAAGTTGCTCCTTAAGAATAAAGTCAGGTCTGCACCGTCACGCAATTCAACAAATGTTAACATTTTAGGTTTAAGCAACTCCAAAACATGATCATTAGGCAAAAAAAGTTGAGTTCCTAACCCTAATTATAAGGTAAGAAAATGATAAACACAACATAAGGATGAAAAAATAATTGTTGACAACTCGTGAAATAAGCACAAGTGTGTGTATAATTAAATTCTAAACATGAACCTTATGGAGACAACATTCAACCAGTGTGTGTATAATTACCTTCTTAACATGAACCTTATGGAGACAACATTTGACCAGTGTGTGTATAATTAACTTCTTAACGTGAACCTTAGGGAGACAACATTCGACCAGTGTGTGTATAATTAACTTCTTAAACATGAACCTTATGGAGACAACATTCGACCAGTGTGTGTATAATTAACTTCTTAACATGAACCTTAGGGAGACAACATTTGACCAGTGTGTGTATAATTAACTTCTTAACATGAACCTTAAAACCAATTAAAATGATAATAGAAAATAAAGTTAAATCACTTAGACTTAAGAAAACTAAACCATTTGTACAAGTATTAAAAGAT
>JANSTR010155039.1:0-10507 GCA_025434805.1 Antipathozoanthus remengesaui
GATGGACGAAAGAGCTTTATCTTCTCCTGGGAAACTAAACATCGTTTGATCCACGAGGATGCTCTTCTGCACTTTCTTGATTGTGATAAACGAGGGCAGATATTTGTTCCCAAAGTTCGATCTGCGCCAGAACCAGAACAGTTAAAAACTGAAATCTCTGAAAATGCAGATGAACAGAAATTTGGGGTGCACACTGATAGTGAAGCGAAGCTTATCCCGTCACATGAATCAACCGCACAACAAGCTGTTGGTTCTGTGAAATCTGACGATGAGAAAAAAGTGTTAGAAAGTCCGGACGAAAGAATGAATTGTAATCAAGAACCTAACAAAGTTAATGAGGAAATCACCAAAACGCCGCAGTCTTCAAGACTAGTGGAAGAAAACAATACATTTTTTGTACCTGTGGTGGGATACAACGTGACGACAGCATCTTCAAATGCTGCAAAAGCTTTTGTTAAAACTGTTGGGGACAAACTCAATTTACAATTGATACCTGTTGGAACAGACTTAAAAGATGCTAAAGATTTAGAAAAGAATTTAAGAGAAAACCCAGGGTCCGGACGGTGTTTGATTATCGTTGTTGAAAAAGCGATGGCAAGTGACGAGAACATTTCACCAATCCTCCAGCTGCTGAAAGAGATGGAGAGATATGAAGGTAAAGAAATGTCTCTAACGTAAGATACGAAATTTCTTTGTGAGTGGTGAAGAAATTTTCCACACAAACGACTGAAATACTTTCCAACATGAGAAGACAAATTTCGTATCTTCGCGCAACCGCGTAATGTTCTATCAATATAATATATTAATATCTCCAAGCTGCCATGTAATGTTCTATTTATTATATAGAAACCAATGAAATACTAAACTATTGCACTTTAACATTGTTTTGTAGTTCAAAAGCGCGAAAAGCTAACGGCTTCCCTGGGTTACATTGATTTGTCCACCTAGAAGAACTGTTAAAATATATTGTTATTGAGCAGTTACTATTATTATTATTATTCAGCAACTATTATTATTATTATTATTATTATTATTCGGCAATTATTATTATTAATTTTGTTATTATTAGTGTAATCAATTATTAATATCATTATTTATATGTCCCCGTTATTATTACTGTAATCTTTTAAACCCGCACGCGAATATGCACAGGATATGTTTCTTTGGATAAGAGATAAATTTAAATGGCTAATCAAGAACGAGATCTTAACGAGAAAACCCTCGGCTCTGCGCTTTTGTATGATTTGCTAATGCAAAACAAACTTTTCAAGATATGTAGGAGCGTTCAGGTAATAATGTTGGTTTATACTACACTTCACATATATCACTTACATAAATACTGTGCTTCCCAAGGATACCAAGTTCTGGTTATCGCATGCAAGGACCGAGACTGGGTGGCAGATGAGAACATGCTGGTGTCGCCGAGTGTGGAGGAGCACATCAAACGGTACGGATTTGGGCAGTATGTTAACCAGGAGAATTGGGTCGTGTATTCATGGAATGAGGACGACGAAAACTTCAACACGCAGAACCACGAAGATGACTTAATTGAAAAGATACAGAACTGGTTTGCAACTCAGCAGCTTCAAACCACAACAGGAAACACAGACGATGATGCAGAGGCTTTAAACAGGGCGACTACAGATATAGATCGCCAAAATGTTGGTTTTGACGAAGTTGGACATAACGATTGCCCCCCGTACAAAACCGGTGTCGGTTTGCTTCGAATGACAGCACGTTTAGACCAGGGAAATATTGTAGAAATAATTCGAGCATTTCCTGATAATTGGGAACTACCTTTTGAGGAGTCACGTAATCTAAAGCAACTTTTTCACGACACTCCATCTATCAAGATTCAGATATGGCAAGACGACGATGGTCGCTACAGTATTTATAACGAACTGGACACGACAGGAAACACAGAAATCCCCAGCTGTCGAATAAACAGAGCCGGTGGTAGGCTGCTTCGGATGATTGTTCGTCTGAATCATGGAGAAATTGTAGAGACAATGAAAAAATTCTCTCATGACTGGGTACCGCCGCCGGAAGTTAAACGTGATCTGAAGAAGCTATTTCACAGCACTCCATCTTTCAAAGCTGAAATATGGGAAGAGAAAGATGGTAGCCACATTATTAAGAAGTTAGAGACCGCCGCCACTGGAAACACAAAAGTCCCCAGTTGTCAGACAAATAGAGCCGGTGGTGGACTTCTTCGAATGACTGTTCGTCTGAACCATGGAGAAATTGTAGAGACAATGCAAAAATTTCCTGATGACTGGGAACCGCCGCCAGAGCTTAAACGTGGTCTAAAGACGCTTTTTGACAGCACTCCATCAATGAAAGCAGAAATATGGGAAGAGAGAGATGGTAGCCACAGTATAGAACAAGAAGGCACAGTAATGAAAGTTGTTCGGTATCTAATGGATAAACTACCTTCATTACCTGGCAATATGAAATGATGCTATAATTACATTTTACCTAATTGACTTTTATTAGTTTCTATTTCACCCTTAAGAACCAGGATATCAGACTCTACGTTACAGCAAAACAACTTTATTCTACGCCATTAAAATATTCGCAAACAGTTTCTATTTGCAGAAGAAATGAGCTACAATACAGTTACGTTAGGGGTGAAGCCAAGTAAGGCCTACAGAAACCACATTATATATACATTATATATACATTACATTCGTTCTGATCACACCGCACCGCACACAAGCACATTTATACGTATTGTACACACAACATAGAAATAGGAAAAACTCAAGAAAGAACAAACAGAGAATAGATATTAGTTAAGTAAAAACAGCTTTGGAGTTCTTTTACTTTGCACGTGAAGACAGAAAACCTTACGGGTGTTAAAATCACTTAACAGTGAGATCAGGAACCGCGCAGCAATTTTTACATTGGGTGGACACTACCACGAGCGCAGGAGGCGCGAGTTTCCAAGGGAGGTCCGGGGGTATGCTCCCCCAAAAATTTCGAAAATCTGAGCTTCTAGAATCGCTAGAAATGCATTTAAAATTGGTAATTGCTAACCACAAACAAAACAAGTAAGTTTTTTCTAAACTTTTTCTTTTTAAATTTAATACGGACTTTTTAAGGGCACATGCGGCAAAATTATTGGGGGGACACGTGCCCCACGGTCCCCCGCCCCCCCTGCTCTGCGGTCCCTGGAGATATCGAAGTTCCTTGATATCTAATGCTGAATAAACTATAGTTGTTTCTAGGTTTAGAGATAGAACATGATTCCTATTATTATAATAATTACCTGAGTAACAGGTGTTACAAAACAATTGCATTTTTTGTAATATGGAAATGAAACTTAAACGCGAATGTTGCAATGTTGATTACATTCAGATTTTGTAATTTCACTAAATTCAGAGATTTTAAACGATGACTGCTGTGTTCAGGGTAAGACGAAAATGTAATAATAATAATAATAATAATAATAATCCTTTAATGAGGAAGCCTACATCACGTAGTGGTTTACAGAAGGGTGCTCAATAAAATCAAAGTACAAGCAATACAAGAAAAACATAAAGAACGATATTAATTTAAGGTATTATATATATATATATCATAACAAAATCAAAGAAAGGGAAGAAATTAAGATAAATACATACAATAATACTTTGAAATTTGGCTTTCGAAACGCCACGTTTGGATGCAGCTAAGGTTGGTGTTTCTCTTAGTGTGATGTCTAAGGCATTCCAGACATCTGCCGCAAAGTTTGAGAGGTCCAGTGGCCCTATATTCTTTTAGCGGACGATTTACGAATATTATGCTTAGCTCTAGTAACTGCTATTGAACGAACAGTGAAACGGGTGCATGAAAAGGTTATTAATTGACTTATAAGTAAAGACAGCTCGCTGCTCAGCCCTTCGTCTTTGTAAATGCTTTCAAGGAAGTGTTGCAAGTGCGTCGCTAGCAGAAGAGCGTGGGGCAAGATCTAGAATAATTTGCGCAGCCTTATGGCGTGTCCACACTAGCTACAGACGCAGACGCAAGAGCAATAAAAACAAGTGTGAATGTAACTTGACATATAAACGCATACGCAAGAAAAAGGAAAATTTCCTTTTTCTTGCACACACCTTCCGTTTGCTCTTGCTTCACAAATTTCCAAGTGTGAATGGAGGTGACGCAAACGCAGACGCAAGCGTTGCTTGCATCACTTGCGTCGCTGGTGTGAATGTCCTTGCGCTTGCGTCTACGTCTGCGCTTGCATTTGCGTCTCTTGTGTGAACACGCCTTTATTGTTAAGAATCATTCACAAAATGAGGTTTTATGATGTCTTCCTATGTATACTGCCAGCCAATTATGAAATATGTTGAAAAGGATTTTTAAGAAATAGTCCATGCTTAGCGTGGACGTGCCATTATAAACTTTGCCAACATTTCTTGGAGTTAAACGATGCAAAACTCCTATTATGACTTTGTTGATGGTGGAATTGAATTATCTGATCAGTGCTTACAAGGTGTGCTGTCGCATCCACACTCCCGTGTTACTTGCTAGGCACACCTACATTAACAAAATTTTGGACAAAAATATTTCGGACAATTTATTTTCGAACAAAAATTTTAAACACTTTTTGCAGCAAACAAATTTATTGCAAACCTGTTCCGATGGCAATTACAAATCTAACCAATTTATGGGAAAGATGGCGAATTATTTTTCGATCAAAGGAGCTATTTAAATGCCACTATGCATGTTGCTATTAAAGAGGCCTCTCTTTGCCCTAAGGGAGACATTTCCCAAGACCTAAAGGATCAGAATACCGACAGTAATGAGGATGAAGATGATGATGTGGTAATTATTGATGATAAAAAAGACGAAAAATTCATCGATTGAAATCCATTATAAAGGATAAACTTTGAACTATTTTCGCGTAACATCAAACTGTGAGAAAACTGTCCTCATCGATGATCTATCTATAAACACTTAAAATCTTTGTCCGAATTATATTCGTCCACAATGTTTTGATGTTAATTTGTCGACATTCATTGGTTCGAGTGGCACGCAGGAGCGCACTGATCATAGAGATCCGAATAGTTTAGTTTGCAACTTTGAACACAACCAGAAACCATCAGTATACAACTGACAGTAAACAACATCTATCAAGACGAGGGATTTCTGAGAAAGCAGGAAGTCAAGAAATCCAAACATATTCACTGTGAAGAAACTTTTCTGAGAAACTGAAAAACAGTTAGCAAACTATAAAGTTGGTTGATTCCTAGTAACCTGCGTACAAACCTTCGACCTTCGAAGACGCGCGACACGCCAACGAAGGCCTGGTCGTCTGCCATGCAGGATTTCCAAAATCTTGTTAAAATATATCACATTATTTAGAAATATTGCCTTACAACTTCGCATGATTGTAAACCGCTAAAATATTTATTAAACTGAATACCTGCGCAGATTGACAAGTGCTGACCCTTTTTGGTAATTCTGCGAAACCAGACTCGAAATTTCCGAGAACTGAGTCATCCCTCAGTTTCAGGCTCGGCAGGTTTTAATTTGTTTCTCGGAAAGTAAAATTAGCAAGACGCTAAAAAGCTTCGAGAAGTTCATTCTGAAGGATTGCTCCACAGAATTGTTGTTGCCTATACTAAAACCAACCAAGGATGGGAAACACACAAGCAAAAATTGTAAGTAATCGAACTTATAAATGTGTCCATTACTATTGATCGATGTTGGTTGTGACAGAGTAGAAGGTCAGGTAAGAATATAGCTATTGAACAAAAATATAATCTTTCTTTCATCAAAGTGAATATGGTTTTAGTTCTTCTGTACTACTGCAACATAAGTACCGCTTTATAGTTCTCGTGTGCAGACCGGCTAGCCTGTGTGGATATGGCCGAGAGGGAGCGTGTTGTGGAAGGGTGGACGGAGAATTAGAGGGAAGGGGGAAGTGAGATTTGGGTCAATAATATATGGATAATAATAATTAATATTTTATAGGGTTAATTAGTACTACTACTAATAATAATATATAGCAGAATGTTGGTGGAATGTTAGATATAACATTTCGAAATTCTCAATCTGCAGCGGGACTGTGACAACTCACAAAGCACTAAATAATATAATACAAATATATAATAATTTTATGTGGCGTGACGAAACATGGCACACCGCCATGTTTTAACTACACTTTATGTTAAGTATGTGACGTAATCTCTAACAACAGTTACACTTGCCGTAACAACTGTGTGAAATGGAGTGATATTTTTCAACTGGGCATATTTTGCCAAAATAAAATAGTTTGTATATTTACCAAGCCAACATGCTTAACTAATTGAGGGTATTCAAATCTTTATTTGACAGTTACAATCAACGGGGGCTCGAACAGATAACTTCAGTTTTCTGAAATGCTAAAAAGTGTAATGTCCAGGTCTGACCTTAGCCAAATTCAATAAATTTTATTCATTAAAGTTCTGAGAGTTAAGATTA
The DNA here is from genome assembly GCA_025434805.1 of Antipathozoanthus remengesaui. Classification (NCBI taxonomy): domain Eukaryota; kingdom Metazoa; phylum Cnidaria; class Anthozoa; order Zoantharia; family Parazoanthidae; genus Antipathozoanthus; species Antipathozoanthus remengesaui. Next base: position 6,451 of record JANSTR010155039.1, read on the forward strand.
CTATCGATAACTATTACTTAATGACACTAAGATAACTACTGTATCGATAACTATTAAAGGCACAGTTAAAGGCAAAGAAAAAAACTAGTTTCCTATACAAACCCTTGAAATCACGAAGAACGTTAAATTTACTCTAAGATAAAAGTGAGACATGAATCACCAATGACTGTATAAAAATGTGGCCAGAGTTCGCTGATTTGAGATCTAGCACTAAACAGTAGCTCCATAACTAATTTCCAAGTCAATAAATCACGTGCAGGTTGATAAATCAAATAAACAAAATAACCGTGTGCCTTTTTGCCCTCGTTCTGTGCAGTGAAATAATCATCATGCTCGATTGTTAGGATATTTTGTTATAGAAAAGTACAATTGCCTCATATTCATTAATTCCTTTATTCAGCACTCTATTTTCCCATGATTTGCTTGAAAAATCTGTGATTGGACACTGTACGATAACAAAACCCTGTTATTGGATTGTTGAGTGAACCAATCACAATGCGAATTGCTGGCATTCTGACGAATCAGCAACAATAAAAATAGTAGTCACTATAAATAACTATAACTATAACAGCCTCGTCCAATATTGGTGTTATAGGATTGCACGGACTCTGCTCAGTCCTATTCCCTTTAATTATTTCAGGAGTATGAGGAAAAGGTTAAAGTCGACCCTGGCGCCGCAGAGGAAGGGCATCAGAAAGCCAGGACAGAAAACCAGCAGAAATTACGTGAGCTGGAAAAGAAATTGGAGGAAGAAGAAGAAAGGGCTCATTTTCGTGCTCTTTTCGCTGCTCACGATCACGACCGCAAAGAGAGGCAGTTCGCGGAAATGGTGGAGCAGCAAAAGAAGCTAAAAGAAGAGGAAGCCGAGCGAACGAGAAGAGAATTGAAGGAAGAACGGATTGCCCTCAAGCTGCAAGAGGACTTACTGGATTACGAGTTTGGAAATAAAATTGGAAAAGATGTTTTCTCAGATCTTGACATTTCTGACATAGAAAAGGTCAACATTGCTTTAATCGGTCCAACTGGGTCTGGCAAATCCTGCTTCATTGGTGAGTTAGTGAGTAGGATGAATTAGCACTAGAAAGCATCTTTGATTAGTTAGTGACGGAGGGCCAAGAAGTGTCAGGAAGGGGCCTGTTGACTTATTTTTGAAAGGTTTTGGATTAAGTATAGTCAAGGATAGACACTGCACATGCACCCCGCAAGTTCAGGCCTTCCAGACAGGGGGCTTACTAGAGAGCAGGGCTTGTTAGAAACTCACTGACAGCCAAAAACGGACTTACTACTTTTCTTCTGCATGAAATGCCATCCAGATCTAATGAATATGATAAGTTTGATACAGTCTTTTCCAAGCCGAAACCTACCCCCCATGAACAACAATAAAAACAAGTTAAGAGATGGTAAAGTAAAGAATATCAAAGATCTACTGTAGTACAAAGAATTTTGTAATTTTGTGTCCAAAAAGTCTTACGAGTCCTCAAGTCTGGGTATTACTTGGATTAAACATTGCTGTCGTCTTTGGAAATTTTCACACCATATTTTGTAACGCTTTTTTTTCCTGGAATGCCTTTGAAAAGGAGACACTTCATATTGTCCTCGCAAACATCACAAGAATTGGAAACCGACACCATCTTGGATATTTACATCAAAGAGGGATCTATTACGTGATAGACCATAAGTGAGAGAGTCAGTAAAATTTGAGCATTTTACATTAAATAGTGACTGGATTTCTACTAGAAAAAATAGTTTCCATTTTCTTCTCATGCTCTGAAAACCAAAAACCGTCACTTGGTTAAATAGGTGATAAAGTTATGTTAAAATATTTGGCGATAATGATATGACATCCAAAAAATATATTTCAAAGCATATTTTAGCTGTTTTAATGTCTATTGCATTTTAAGTAATCTCTCGTCCACCAGGTACAATTGAGAGATCCTTGTACGGAGAAGAAAACCAAACAAACTTCGCACAGGGAACTGGGGCTGAGGGAACATTGATTTTGGATGACTTCCTCAACATGCATAAAGTGATCCGCCTGTGGGACACCAGAGGATTCTGGGATGTCGATGAGACTATAATGACAGAAGTTCTTAACGTAATAACTGGAAGGTTAGAAACTAGGCATTTAACCTAATCCCAAACCAATCAGACGTGTGTCTGGTTTTATTATTTTGAATTAAGCGTTATGATTAAATTAATTTTAAAATATTGCGTTACAAATAGTAGTTTTACTATTTCATCCGTTTTATTTTATTACTATTTTATACGTATGCTTTGTGATTTTATTGCATAGAGTTCTCTTTAAACAAAGAGAACACACACTTTACAATCATTTGTGGTTGGCATCCTTCCGTCTCGTGAAACGATGGGTAGCACATTTTAAAACTCCTTTGGCATTTTAAGGAGTGGCTCTGATGGCCAATACTGGACTCGCAGTCTTTCCCGCAACCGCTGCAACGATGTTTAGTTGACAACAAGGATGGTGTTCTCCGCAGTTTTCGTCTCTTTTTCTTGTCCTTCTGCTCCGCGCTTTTTCTCTTCCGCTTTCACAGTCTTCTCGTACTGTTGTTCTCCATTTGGCGTAATCACCAGAATAACACTCTCACTTGCTAGAATCGATGTCGCTCAGCTTCATGTCAATGCTTACAGATGTCTTTGTAACGAAGGCGGGAACGTCCTACTGGACGGGAACCTTCTGCTAGTTTTCCATACAGTAGTTTTTTTGCGGGGATGCGGCCAGACTCCATGCGTTGAAGGTGGCTTAGCCACGTGAGATGCTTCTTGCTAAGGATAGCGAATATGCTTGGGATGCCTGCGCGCTCTTGACGTCTCGCTGCAGTAGAGGAGGAAACTGCGTAAATAAGCCCGTAGTTTAGTTTTTCGGCCGCAAGCTTGCTATTAATAGTAATAATAATAATAACAGCTTTATTATTGTGTCAAACGTATTTAGCCTTTAAAGGCTAATTGGGGACACAACATAAAATAACTTAATAATTGGCATATCAATATAAACCTATAGGTTGTAAAAATTGTTTAAACTATAAACATATATTTACATAGTCTGATTTATAAGGGCTAAAAATGATTATATGTACTATACTAAAATGCAGTGCACTGACATCTAAACTGATCTAAGAGCAACATAAGCTGCAACAATAATCGTTGTTATTTACGTACTCGTTAAGGTCAAGCTTCCTAACATTGTTCCAAACAATGCTGTTTAGCGCGGGCATTGTTACCCGCGGCCTTGCCAAGCTGCTATTTAGTTTCGAGTCGAGATTCACAGAACTGGAGACCGTAGATCCGAGATAAATGAAGGTCGGTACCATCTCCAAGGATTGCCCATTGTTGGTGATAACTGGGGACATATAGGAATCTTGGGCCATAGCCTTTGTCATTTTTGGGCTGAAACTTTAGCCCGAACTCTTTGCAGGCGTGGGAAAACGAGCCTCTGTAGGTGTAGATGAGGATTCGCGGATGAGGATATGCCTGATCTTGTGTACTGCGAGCCTGGGCCGATAATTAAAGGACTTGAGCTGCTCATACCTCAGGATTTTCTCTCGGCTTAACTGGTGGGATCCAAATGAAAGGCAAAAACCGACACGTTTGGTATCAACTCAGCTGAAGGAGTTTCCAGCAGGAAAACGCAGTACATAAAACCAACCGCCTGTGTAACACCACTCCGGATTTTCTGTCAGATTTTATACCCTTAGCAAACACCTCTCCCGAAATAACCCACAAGGCAGTGGGGGTTTGAGTTTGAAGTTGTCCTTCTCCTTGACTGGTCAGCCCACCCAGATATACCGTCCGGCACTCGGTCGCGCCAACGTTGCAAGTTCTGTCTTTAAACAGGGCACGCAACGGGAACGCGTTGCTACGGAGACTATAATGTTGGAGAGGCCATATGTATTGTCAGTGGTCCTGCGGTGATCGCTACATCTGGAAAGGAAAGGCTGATGGAGACGTGTCGCTTTACTTTCAAGGAAGATCGGGACGTGCGGCCCCCCCCTCGAGCCCGGTCTGGGGGGGGGGGGGGGGGGGGGGGGGGGGGGGGGGG
>JANSTR010155050.1:0-29049 GCA_025434805.1 Antipathozoanthus remengesaui
TTTCACAGAATACTTTGGATACTGATATCTAAAGCATATTCGAAGAACAGCTTTATAGATCTTATAGTTTGCATTTTAAGATTTTGATGACGTCACGTGAAAGCCAAGAATAATGAGAACATATCCAATACGTGTTGTTGAAACACAATTTAATATTATGCAAACGTTTTGACAAACAGGGCTCCTGGCATTGATAACAGGGAGGGATTCTAGTGAGTCAAAAAAATAAGAATATATTATTTGCCATAGGTATTCTTACCCGTCTTTGTATTTGGGCTGCAGGCGGGAAAGTTCACGCATTCGTTCTCTGTATCTTTTCTGCAGTTCTGCAAGTTTCATTCTCATTTCCTTTTCAGTGTTGTTCTCAATCATATCGCTAATGCTGCTCGTCACACTGTTCAGGATCGTTGTTGGACTACGAGTGTCTCTTCTCTGTGACAGCGCTGTAAATCGTTCCTTGCTGTTTCGGCGTTTGGCCAACAACCGACAACGGTTGATATTCTCTCGAATTTTCTTCCTTTCTGCTTCAATTTTCTCCTGCTTTAATATGTTCTCTTTCTCCGCAGAAAACATATCTTTTCTACACGACAGCACAATCGGAGAAAAAGACTTGTATTCGTACTTAGTTTCATAAACTCGTTCGTCTTTTCGTGCTCGACACTTTACAAATCCTTCCTTCTTGCTATCAGCTACTGGATAATCGTTTTCTTTCATTTCCATGTCAACAAACTTGTTTGATATCTCCATTTGAGCTTCTTTCATTTCTTGTTTCCACTCATTCAAGCCTTCCGCACTGGGCACGCAAAACTTTTGCTTATTCTCCATTTCATGACCGTGTTCAAACGTGAACAGCCTTTTGTCTTCATCAGGAGTCTGCGGCGTTAAGTCATAACTATTGCTATAGTCTTGATCTTCCTCGTCAGACAGAAACCCACAATGTACTCTATGATCCTCAGGGGAGGCTCTTTCCAATTTGATATCAGTACATTTTCCGTCACAATATCTATCTTGGTTTTTACTTTGCTCAATAAAAGTTTGTTCCATCGCAACTCGTCCCAATGCAATCATGCCCGAGTTGCAAATCGAGCCAGAATAACGTGCATTGTTTCTCTTACTCCCTTCTGATCCACTGTTCTCAAATGTTTCTCCTGAAATTTCATGAAGAATGTGTTACAGCCAATATAAGATACAATGGGTGTCATTACAATGCATAGCTGAATTTAACAGTAACAGCAGCGAAGGCGAGTGCAGTAGTAACACAACGACTTCGGCAAGCAACGGCATTAGAGACGTAATCACCAACGACGTTACTAGATAACAGAATACAGTGTCACAACCGTTGTTGTCAATGTCATCAACAACATGACAATGTTCAGTGTAGAAGCAACGAAAGTAAAACACACAACAATAAGAACACGTAGCATCCTAAGGATGATGAGTTGTGGAGTCTGAGTGATGGTTAGTGATGGCAATTGGGACGTCTAAGAAACTTTCTTCCAACATAAATTGCTAACTATACGTTGTAATGATAGCAACAAAAAGTGGCCAATAAGGTGTGTGTGAACGTTTCCTGTCCCCATGGTAACTAATCCTTTCGCAGACCAAAAGCAACAATAAACTAAATGAGTGAAACAGAAACGTAAAAGAGAGACGAGTGGTTTCCTTTTCAGCAGTAGTTGTCCCTTTATAACCATGAATTCTCCTAAACTGTTTCCACATATTCCTTGTAAACATGTTGGGAGAATTTTGCTTTTCATTTAATATAGTTTGCACCCTTATGATCAATGGTCTTATTCTCATAACAAACAACATAATCTGTATGGTTAATGTAAGGAGAATATACATCCTGGTAAGTCTGAAAGGGTTAAGCAACTTCTGCATGAAAGAGATGCGAAAAAATCATTGAATGAAACTGTAGAAACATTGTTTGAAGTCTAACATTTGCCGTTTTTCTTCAAAAATGTAAGGATAATTATTAGCTTTTTTGTTTATATTTTAATTAGTATGAAAAATCAATGTACACTTTCAACTAAATTATAAGAGAAAATTATAATAAAAAACATAGACCACCTCGTTATCATCTACTGTAACGATTCATCCCGAATTAAAAACCTCTTTTTTCGCATGTCTCCCTACAGCTTGTGGTTGCATTGTAAATTCACAAAACATTTTTAAAGCAAAAGTAAAATATTACAATACCGGCAGCAATGTCGCCTCGCAGCCTGTCAGAACTACCCCTGGTTGATTCGTTTTCAGTAGCCAGCCCACGAGTTTCCATAGCAACTCGCCTTTCGACTTCATTACGGGAACTCTTCTCCAGGTTTGACAGTGTCATAGCTGCCGACGCTGTGTTTGGAGAGACTGAGCACGAGTCCGTCTGAACCGGAGGCAGCAGACTGCCGCTGGTCGACACGGACAGAAGATTCATAGAAGAAGGATCTCGTTTGCCAAATGACGCCACAGAGGTTGCAGAAGGAAATTGGAACTTTGGCTGCGATTCCTGCATCAAATACTGATTGAATTTCTGTTGAAAACATTAGTTTCGTAAATTAGTTCACCTCCGGAAATGTAAAGAAAAGCCGGGAATGTCATACTAGGACGCCATTTTGGCTTTTCCCACGTAATCGACAAAAAGTAACAGCTGTCATGGTAACTGTCATCTATACTGTGAGGGTGCATGGTTTTGGACCAATCAGAGCGAGTGTTATATTAAATCTATATTATAATTGCTAAAAACTAATGCTTGTCGATGGGTCACACATAAAATATTACCTCCATATACCCTGTACGTGTGCTTCGTTCTTGTGCAGGAGTATCTTGCCACATAGCCAAAATACTCTATATTTCTTATGAAATATTAATGTATTGATAATGATTGGCCAATAATGATCCAATACTGAGAAGGATGACGATACTGACATTTTCATGTTTCATGCTCGACCTTTACAAGCCATAAACTAAAAGAGACACTATTTTCTTCAATTTCAACTACTCATCAGGAAAAACGACGACTGAAATGAAAGCAGTTATTTTAGGAAAAGCAAATCCGATTTTTTGTTGGCTGAAATGTTTCTCGAAAACACTTTCCAGACAAAAGTCGACGCAGCCTTTACCACAACATTTTTTTTGTTTTGAAACAGCAATGCTTTTAAATTTTCTTGAGAACAAACTTGGTCGCGACTCACGCAAAAAGCTAGAAATTGAGGACATACATGGGTACATTGAAAAGGTACCGTTATAGGCGCCTTTCACACGCCGTCAGCCACGTACCTGTACGTCTTCCGCCTGCTGATGCTTGGAAGTCTGTTGCCCTGGTGACGGGCGGTTGTCAACTGCGATCGGTTTCTGAATCACTCTTTTTCTTTCTTGTTTTTCCTGAAATTGTTGGCGATGTAACTCAAGCACTAACTGGGCTTCCTCTCGCTGGCCGCTTGTCTCAGATCGAGGCTCCTCTGAGCGTGGGGCTGAATCTTTGCTCCTTCCCCATGGGGTGGGGGTGGATTCGCTTGGAAAAAACGGTTCTTTTCGCTCTGATTTGACGGCTGTTTCTTGTGGTTTCGTATCTTCTTCTACAGACGATTTGCGGTCATCTCTTTCCTCCTTTAAAACGGCAATACTTTCATTTGAGAACTAGTGTCAGATAATTCATAAAATACTCTTCTATGTTTTATTCGATTATCAGAACTTTAAAAATTCAACTTCAAAATGCTTTGCGTGAAATAAAGATGTCGAACATGTTGCTAAGAAATATCAAACTCAGGCCAGGCTGTTTTGACCAAGCGACAACAAGGTCAATGCGTAGAGGACGAAGTTTGATATTTTCCGTAAAGACCGAGCGTTCGAGGTTAATAAGTATTTTATTATATGGCCTTTATTTGAAAACGACAACACTGTGCAAGAGGACATTTTTGGCTTTGCGCATCCGGGTGTGCCGTGGGTATTACGGGAAATACAAAGCTTTCAAGAACCAATCAGAGCGCGCGTACTATCGTGGCCATATAATAAAGTAACAATATCACTCTCTTAGTAAATAGTTTTAAAAAACTATAGACTGCGTCATCGGGTAAGTAAAACGTATAATAAAATCAACCAAGGGTTGACAAAACAATTTTCCGCACTGTAAACTTGAAAGAAAGCTGACGTTTCGAGTGTTAGCCCTTTACGAACAGCTAACGCTCGAAACGCTAGCTTTCTTTTAACCTTACAGCGCGGAAAATGTTTTGACAACCCTTGGTTGATTTTATTATACATTTTAACAATATCACTGCTGGTTTAAAATCATTTGTTCAAAAATAAAGGCAAATAGTTTCCGCTAACCAATTACAGTATTTCTATAAGTGCCACAGCAGTAAATAGAAATGCTGAACCTATATTCTTGTCCACATAAAAACGATAACACAAGTAACCACTAAACATATATCAAACGCTTTCTCCAGCTCACTCGTGGATGGTGTTATTGCAGATATGCAGAATACAAACCTTCTTCTGCCCTTCAAACTGTCTGTGATACGGGAAAGGAAAGTTGCTTGGCCATTGGAAATGCCCTCCTTGTTGCGCATGCGCCCAGTAGGAATCCTTGCTTTGGTGCTGGTGAAGTTGTTGCAATTGGAGTTGCTGCTGATGCAATTGTTGCAAATATTGCTGCATTCTCGGGTCACGTGAGGCGGCATCCTGTTGCATACCCCAAATGCGCGGGTCAACAATATCTGTGAAAGCGATTTGGGAATGTTAGTGCAGTGGTGGCTTGTTGAACGGCGTGAAAGGGTAGTCAGCGTTCGGAAAGAGTAAGAACAGCGCTCGATAGTTAAAATAATACTTGCGTTAGAGCCAATTCCTAAGGCTAATTTACAAGGAAACTGCCAAACTCCAATTTGGCCATAAGTCGTGAATATGGTGAACTTCTGATTGCTGAAACACTTAATATTTCCTAACTCTACCTTTGAAGACGAGCAAAATGATCGGTCACTTAATAGGATTTCAACAACTGGTTCAAAACTTAAGATATCGTTGGTTCATGTGAAATCAGGTTTAGCATGACAAGCGAAGCAAAAAGACGAAAATTAACCTTGCGTGCTAACTCAGTGGGAACTGCTGTGGTGAAAAATAAGCCCACCGTGTGCCGTGTGGTCCTGCAACTTCATTTTGCAACAAAGGCAAGTGACAAAAAATATATTTAGTCTGCCTGCAAACGAATATAATTCAGATCTCAAACCGCTATCAATAAACATGACAAATTTGTTACTCGCTCTAAATATTATTCTGCGATTGCGAATGAGGTGTTTAACATCCAAACTGTCAATAAATGATCATTATCATTAACAAAAAAGATGCCGACCTAGCGCGCGAAAAACATGAAAACGCTTATGAAAACGTACCGAAAGGATCTAAAGACTTCAAACTTAGCATACACAATGTTGTAAGTGCATGGACACGTTTCCCAAACAATGATCTTCCGCGTTCAGTTAATCACGGAGTTAGGTTCGCAAGGCATTGTGGTCAAATGTACAACCGCCATCTTTTTTAGTATGTTGGATTATTGTTACATGCCAAATTCGGGATTTTTGTCAGTTTTTGGAATCTTGTTTACAAAGTTAAAGGGAGCTGTCTCACGGCTAAATCAAGGTTTTTTCTTATCAGAATTCGACTTGCGTGATGTTTATCCAAGGATTTTTAATGATAAGACATCGTTGCTTAATTACATATGTCAAGGTTCGACGTATTTCAACACTTACCATGCCAAAACAGACCAATCAGATCTCAACTTGTGAACCAGTTGTTGATACCTTACAAAGTGACCATTCATTTTGCTCCTCTTGAAAATGCTAAATGTTTCAATAAATTCTGAGGTTCAGAATTTTCGTGAAGCTTGGCAACTTTAAGTTTCGAAAACTCAGCAAGAAAAGATTAATTCACAATATTACTTTACTTTCTGGACCAAAACAGAAATCGAGCTGATCAGCAACAATCCATCTAACCAAAACAGACCTACCGAACCATTTTCCTATAAAAATATGAGATTGATATCTGAACAGTGCCTGCCCAGCTAAAAACTTGATTTTCTTATAAATAACGTTTGAGCATGGGCAAAGCCTTGAAGAACTCTTGAAGCCCCGGCCAGTTTATCAATTATCCACACATAATATATTGTTTGGTAATAAGAATATTGGGACTGGATATACACAGCAAACTATCTAAGATGTAAGGCAAGATTCTCCAAACCTGTTGACAAGGAAGCAATGAAAACAGTTTTGTCGAATTTTGCAATACGTCACAAGCCATATTTAAGGCTGAGCCAGAGGGTTGAGGGGCTAAACAAAAGCTAAGATTTTGGATAATTTAGCAACACGTCACAAGCAATGTTTCAGGCTGAAATAGACGGTTGAAGGGCTAAACAATAGCTAAGATTTTGATTTTTGCAATGTGAGAATGAAAAACTGGTTTGTCTCTTACCCATCGGGTTCACTGCTATATACTGTCCAGCGTCGGGAAGCATTATCACTGGACTAATTTGCGGGAGAAACGTCATTGCTTGCATAGCAGGCATCCCCAGCATCTGCGCATTGCACATATTGTTATATCGCTCCATAAACAGCTGCTGATAGGCCGCAGCAGCCGCTGCATTTCCTTCCATTCCCAATCGCCACATGTTGGCGGCCGCCGCATAGCCGTCGCTCAACTCCGCCGCCATCATTTCTTCAGATCTCGCATCCCTCGCACTAACGTCGTTCGTGCTCGCCGGTCTTTTACTAGAATACGGTGGCGAATTATATGCTGACAAAGGAACGCTACCTCCTGTGCGTTCGCGTTCAGATGCCGGCGAAGCAGTGCGAGGCGCACTTGTCTGGTTCACGACCGGCGGTGGTCGATGATCTGACTGTCGCAGCTGTGAATTACCATTTGTGCGAGAATTAGCATCTTCAGAAACGGCTCGTACCTCATCCTCGTCTGAACTGCTACTTCCCGGGTCTTTGGCTTTAGTTCTTTCAAACTGCGCGCGAAGAATCCCGGGCATGCCGTCATTTCTCGTAGAAAAGTTTCCTTTATCGTCTCTTTGTTCGCGCTGTAAGTTTTGTTCTTTCCTTGCGTTTTGAATGTCCTGCGCTGTAGGCAGGGATACATTTTCAAGTTTTCTGTACCCGCTTCTTTCCATCTCCTGCTCTCGTTTCTCATACATTTCCAAAGTTGCATTAGGGGGAAGAAAATCCCTGTCTTGTGCCGAGGAAATCCGCGGAACATAGCGACCAATTTCTCCATTTGGTAAGGCAACGTTGCCATAAAGACCATTACCATATCGATACTGAATCCCAGCGCTGTTGTTGTTTTTATCATTTTGTCCTTTCACGTGTTCCCGTGTACTGTACAACGCAACCTTAGGTTCTGAACGTTTATCTTGGCGGTAGTGCTCTCGCTCCTTCGACTTTGCATGGTCTTGTAGAGCTTGCTTAATTGGAAGGCTTTCACTTTTTGGGGGAGCATTTCTCTCTACTTTATCCTCTCTCGAATCCTTAGGTTGTTTGGGAGGAGCACTGGGACCATAATACGACTCCTTTCTGGAAGACACATCGGAGTTTCCACGAGTAGAAGACGCAGAAACTTTGTCTTTTTGCTCTGTTTTGGCATCCCAATTAGACTGACGTCCATTTGTAAAATACTCGAAACTGTTTTGGTTGGAGTTTTCCCGAACAGATAAACCTATCGACATTCCCTGCTCTTTGTCATACACAATTACCTTGTCGGTCTTCGAGCATCTCTTACCCTCCCCTCCACCCAGTTTGTAACGCACACTTTCTGGTAAAACTGGTTTTTCATTTATACTGTTTGGTCCTCCTTGACTTTTATTGTTCCGATCTCCTAACGAGTTCGCGACAACCTTCGTTGTCGTGGTTCGTTCTGGTTGCTCGATTGAAACTCTACCAACAAAGTTCGTGTTTTCTATTATGGATTCTTTACTTCCCCGGGATAATTCGTGCTTTGAAGAAGGTGTCACTTCACGCGGTGCTTCACGAGGAATAACGCGTGAATCGTGTTGCGTGTCCCGCGAGTCAAGTGGAACATCGCGAGGATTGCGCGGTGTATCATTCGATGCTTCCCAAACGTTCTGTGACCTCACTGCCACAACGCTATCGGGGTCTTTCTTCCCATTCGAGGAGTCTATAACAGAGTCTGTAGCTGGTCTTGGTGGTAACCCAGAGGGCATTGAAGATGCCCTATTGTATGGGTAGTGTTGGCGAGCATATAGATCGTCCCAGTTTTGGGGAAATCTTTGAACGTATTCCAATCGAGGTGGAGCTGTCCTTTCATTTTCGTATTCTTCATTGCGAGAAACTTTCGTTTTACGACGAAATTCGTCGGTTTTGTTTTCTGGATAAAATCTGTGCGTTTCCCGCGGATGCTCCGCTCGACCTGAATAAAATGTCTCTGATCTAGTTTTTAAAGAGTCCGAAGTTGCGGGATACGTATAACCTGGTTTCCACGGAGACCGACTCCGTTCCGTTTCTGAAGCGGATGTAAAGACTTGGGGAGCCGAACTTGCCGGCCGGGGATGTGTACGCGCATGCGCTTGCAGTGGTACTCCCGACGCAGCTGTGGAAACATTATTCGCAGACGAGGACGCTGCCGTAGCAGTCTGTCGTGAAGTGTCCAAGTTCCTGTAATAACCGCCATACGAATCGGGCGGACCCCGCGGATAAGCTGTCCTGGGTTCAGTCAGTGAATAAGGCGGAAAGCGAAGCTGTGCATCATCTTCGGAATGCGCGGCAGCCACTGCATATGGCCGATAGGAACCGTTCACGGACGCAAAATACGAGATTTCCGCCGGTTTGTGCTTGTACTTGAGCTGTGCAAGTTGGGCATCAGTCAGTGATCCATGATGGTTACTTTCAATGAGAGGAGCCGATTCCTTACTCCCGTCTTTCTTGCTCTCCGATGACCTTGCGGAGTATCTGGCAAGGCCGTGATGTCCCTGCACTTCAGCTTGTTCAGACCTCTTGTCTGTGTTGTCAGTCGATCCTGTCTTTAACTGCTCGGGTCTGTCGGAAGCCGACTTGATCACGCTCTCGGTCCTTGCCAAATCACGCTCTGGTCTTTGCTTCTCAGAATCCGATCTGCGAAAAGCAAACAAATCCCAGGTTATAGCACACTGGTTAAATATAGTAAACAGAACTCAGGCAGAAAACATGCCACAGCAGAGCTCTGTTTGTAAATACCGCTATAAAATTTAAAGCGTCAAAATGGTACCAGTGCCAAGACTGAAGCTGTTATAGTCTGTATTGTAAATTTTGTGTGCAAGATTAGCGCCGTTGGTAAGATCGCTGACTGCCAACCAAGAAGTCCCCGGTTCAATCCCCGGCCTGGTCGAAGGTTGAACTTTATGAGATCTTCTTTTGCCACGTCGAGAATGGCGCTCTGCCAAACATTGCCCGAGTGCTATTTTTGATGTTTCTCTCGAAATTTACCGTACAAACTTCTAATCTTCGCCATGTTTTCTTGTTCTATGATCCGCCAGTGAAGCGAAATTGTTCGTTCTGTGCATTAGTGTGAAAATTGTTTATAGATTAGAATAGTGATCCCGGTGTTAGTGGTCTGTCACCTTCTCTATACTCAATACTATTAAATGGACTATTATGATTGTAAAGTGTGTTGACTTGTAAGTCGTGTAAAGAGTAGCGTAGTGATCTATTGAATTCTAAACAGATCCATATGAAATTTGCGCTGTATAAATGCATTACCATTAGCGTTACTATTACCACTATCATTACCATAATCATTTTCCAGATCATAACATACCTTACAGCGGCTGGTTTCCCAGACGAATCGCTCTCGTATCTCCCGGACGCGGAGACAGGGGTAAAGTTTGGCATTACAACATGATGACCTCCATAAGTGTAAAGTAAGTTACTGGAAGTGCTCTGTGGCCGTGGGTCTAGCGAGTGCAGACCCGGCGGCATACCAGTCCAGCCGTGAAGGTTCATACCCATTGCTGCAAAGGGAGGAACGGTAATCAAAGACTGTCAAATATGGTCCAAATATTAATTCATGGTTTTGAACACGACATATTAAAAGGCACCCGCAATTTTAATCTCCGTCCTCCATCTTCGCATTGCCTTAAATCATTCTTGTAGGATGCCCTCGAAACCAGGGCAGAGACTGTTATAAAGATAGCCCTAAAACTGTTCTTTTTCTCTTTTTCTTTTCATCATTCAATCGCTAGTAACTTGTGTATATAACCATTTTTCACCTAAAAATGATATAATCTATAATCAGCTCCAGATGTCCAGACTAACCTCAGCTTATTACAGTCAGCTGAGAACAACACATCAGAAATTCACATTCATTTTCTGTTTATTTTTAAACAAGGGTATAGTTATTGTATTGTAATTAGTGTAGGCAATTTCTCATTCTGTCAGAACAAGCGAATCATATAAATAATCTCTATATGAACGGTTCCCGATCTTTTATCAATTTGCGTCACTCACGTAAAATTTACGCTTTGTTATGGCTAAATGCGAGCAGTGCATTGATGTAGTTGTTCAGTATGTGAAGGCGTGTGCGGTATATGAACACGACGCCGCAGTTTTGTGAAGCCAGACAAATATTTGATACAAATATTATCAATCTTCTTTTAAATTGACACCTATCGCATTCGAGGGTGATATAAGCTATCATTTCATGAAAATCAATAAAGATGTTCAATGGATATTTGAAAAATTGTTGAGAAAAGGTCATATATAAAGTTACATATAATATGTTATTTATTATTTTACGCTTTCTTGAAGAAAATCTGCTGGTTTATAGTTTGCTGGCTCAGAATTCGTGGGTTTTCGCGCCATTAATTGCGAGTTCGTTCGTCTTTTCATTCAAAACAATTCAAAATCATGATTGACATTTAAAACATGTTGAATGAACAAGGCACATTAACTGTACCAGTTTTGCCAAAATTTAATCCTAGGTGAAATAATTGTGGAAGCGAATCACAATGTCATGCTATGGCAAAATGCAATATATAATATCATTAAAATAACACGCTTTGTTATTTAAACACCAGTGAGATAGCAGGTGAGCTAATCATACCTTGACACATGAAAATAGCACCGTTACGGTTTAGCATATAACCAGTGTTAATATAATTGATAGAAGCATTTTTATGTCCGCTAGTACTGAACATACGAAATTTCTCTTCTCGTGTTAAAAAAATAATTTCACTCGTGAAATCATTCTTCAACACTAGCGAAGAGAAATTTCGTATCTCCGCAGACACATGTAATATATCTTCTATATATTTATATATATTCTTGCCACATCTATCCATATATAAATTCAAGGCAAGCGTACCTTTTTTCTAATAAATTATGCAAACTTCGAAAACAGATTTTGCGGTCGCTAGTAAAATTTGAGTCGATAATATTTTGTGCAATGCGTGTTGCTCGTTTTGTTTAAATGAATTAGGTTGAATTGAGAAAATCAGCCGAGTTCAATAGCACCGATAGAACACAAACCTGTAATGATCTATTCTCACACGACAACACCTCAAAACCGAGATAAACCAGGAAAATATTAGACCCCAAATGAATTACAATACTAGTGAACTAGTAATTTAGAAAAAAAACGGGTTTTAGCCAAATCCTTTAATAGCCTATTCAAGGGAAATTCGATGCAGTTCCCTTCGTCAGAGGAGAATGAAATAAAACACTTACCGTTAATCGTGCTCGTAATAAATATAAAACGATTGGTAACTAACAATGAAGTTTATGTAGTATCAGTATGATCAAATTTCTCAAAAAGATGCATCATTTTGGTTCAGATTGGGTTTCAATGTTTTTTCTGAATCGTTCAAAAGAGCAGACTCTGCACATATTTTATACACACGTCATTGTCAGTATTACTATTATACCAACGGTAACGTAATCACCGAAATTAATAAACTACGGATGAGGAACAATGGTTTGGTTCTATATATATACCGATTATTTGTTTGACAACATTGCCTTCTTGTTACACGAACAAATTTTCAAACCCTGTTGTTTTTATTCAAAACCCGGCTAACGGATTATGCTTTAGTGTCTAATCAAAATTAATTTTAATGCGTACAAACTACATTTACAATTACTTTTTTTGTACTATCATAACAACCGTAAAACTGAACTGCAACTTCTGCGACTGGACTGCTTTATGACGTAAACGCTAATAGGCTGGTTTGTTTTAGGAAATTACGTCGGCGAGTATCAAGCCAAATGATGGTACAAAAGTTGATATGTTGCTTTTGTCGCCGTGAGGGTGAAAAGTTTCAGACGAAGTCTCGAGCGCTAGCTCTTCGTCAGAGTAAAAGTTGATATGTTGTTTTTGTCGATGTGAGGGTGAAAAGTTTCAGATGACGTCTCGAGCGCTAGCTCTTCGTCAGAGTAAAAGTTGATATGTTGTTTTTGTCGCCGTGAGGGTGAAAAGTTTCAGCTGACGTCTCCGGCGAGCGCTAGCTCTTCGTCAGAGTCAAAAAAGTTGATATGTTGTTTTTGTCGCCGTGAGGGTGAAAAGTTCCAGCTGACGTTTCGAGCACTAGCTGAATGTTTACAGTGACTTTTGTTATCGTTCTATTATTTTCATGCAAATGACACAGTGTGTTAACGTTTTCTTCAAAATACTAAATAGAAAGCTGGCCAAACTGCATGCAACCAGGTAAATTTCCTTTCCCGGCTCAAACTCGTCCTCGAGCACATTTCTATCAGTCGATAAATACCTCGATAAATTTATTTTTGATGTTTACAACATCAGAGCAGCCTTCTGCCTTCTATATTATATGAAACTTCTCTCAAAAACATTATTTACGTTCAATTTAATTTAACTGCTAACTCTGTTTCATTTTCATTTAAATTTATCGACACTCAATTTCAATAATTCAAACGGTATTTTAGTTTTCTGTCAAACTAAGCAAAAAACTACTGTGTACTGACGCCGTGTTCTCGTTTAAAACCAATTTAATTATCCCTTCACTTTACAAAAATAAACCTTAAAAAGCGTACATCTCTTGACCGAGAGATATATAAAGTCATGTCTGTTCTAGTTATCGACAAGGTTACTAAGACTATGTAGAATGTTGTTTAACGGGTCAACAACAATATTTGTAAAGAATCACTGTCGGCGGTTGTTCGGTTTGCCATCTCAATAATAACAATATACGTATGACATCTTTATATACAAAGAGCTTGAGAAACTTAGAAAACGGATTAAAACTGGACTTTTGACCTGTGCTTGATCACGTTACGTAACTGATACGACACACAAAACAAATGGGGTAATGGTATACGCATGATTTGAATAGCAAAAACAAGAGACATGCGGAATGTTTGAAAATATTCCAAATACGAAATCAACTGTGCTTTAGAACTCGAAAGGCTTTTCTATATCACCTACAATGTTTACGGTACGACGACTGAAAACAAAGTTTGGTCGCTGTGGGAATTGTCAATTGCCTCCGAAAGGAGAAAAATACCGAACACGAGTACATTACGAAATATTTATATGTCGATTCAACACTGGACAAGCTGAAATAAAGAATCTACACAAACGCACAAATGCACGTTAAGGCAATGATCGATAAACGTTGAATGAATGAGCGCTGTCTTTTATTTTCAAAATGGTTTTGCGCAAGCTGATAAACTCATAAAGACAACATCTAGTACTTACATATTATGAATGAAAACGACCAACCAAAAGCTCGTTGAATTGTCGACGTTGTTTCGAAAATTCTGTAAAGGGATATGGAAATCGATCGTTTCACATCGCACTGCACAACTTTGAAGACAAATCAACCACAGAGTCGTTTCAGTTTACGAAATTCCCGTTGACAGTTGATTTTAAACCAAAACCATCATTTCCACCAACACAGTACGTCCGTCAACAGACACATGTTTCTTTCATGTACAAAACAAAGCTTTCATATTATCCGGTTTCAATGGACTTTACATACCCCTCAAAAACATATCAATGTGTGAGATTATAAACAAAGCCTTTTGACAACAGAAAAGCTGCAAGCCTTAAATACGATTTTTATGTAAATCCTTATTGAAATTAATGCAAAGCCAAAGATCTATTTTTGTCGAAGACACAAAGATCGCGCCGTTCGCAGCCAATAAAAAAGTCCACTTCTCGTGAATGCAGCAATATTATTTAACCAAACGACTTGCTGAGGGGGGTCAAAACACTGCAATCAGGATCTAGGAATAGTGAGATACTCTAAGTCCAAAGAATTTTAATTGCAGATTTTAAAAAGCTTTGAAATCAACACCACTTAAATAACAGGGTTTTTTTCTCTGGAAATGCGTGCAAAGTCGAAAAGCAGCCATATCACAAAGTGAGCAAGAAAAAAATCCTTTCAGAAAATATATATTGAACAGCAAGATGTTTTTAAATGGCATTGTTATGGCCGGTTGTCTGAGGAACCGGAGAATAAAAACTTAATAACGAGGTGTTTGCGACTCTCGCATAATTGTGCCGCAAAATATATGCGCAGCAGAAAGCGAGACAATAAAGAAGTGTAAAACAATTCTAAGTATCAATAACTGAATAAGAAATAAACCAGAATGGACTTTTTTCTCTTTTTGAAACTGCTAGTTTGATAAACGCTATAAATGATAAGCATTCGCAATTTACCGCTAGGTTCCTTATGTCTCTCGAATAATGTGATCGTTAAAAAATGCCAAAAATAAATCTGAATTAAAATAAATTATGTATGAACTACGATGTTAAAACAATCCTGTGGCAAGATTGCCTTGTTCAAAATGAAATAAGTACATTATGGATAACTTTTTAGCTCAGGAAAAAACTATCTTTAATTAACGTGAGCCAGTACTTTGTATAGTTATACTGAAGCTGCACGACAAGACAATGTTCTTGATATATAAATCAGACGTATTTATTGCACCCATTTTCTTTCTTTCCTCAGGCGCAAACGTTTCGGAAACATAAAGCTATAAAAAATCAAATATTAAATTGAAAAACAACTGAACCTGTACAAGCTTCGATATTAGATATATATATGTAGATAAAATACAAGTAAATAGGGTAAAAGAAAATAATGAATCTTGCAATTGTTATTGTAAAATGTCCGCGTATTTCACTAGTTGCAAACAATGCTGCTCTGGCGACCATTTGCCGACTCCACTGATGATTTTGTGTCGTGATGTAAGTTCTCAGCCATTCCTCAGTCTCACGTTTTTAGCATCAACTGTTCCTAAATTTTGGCCGCTCTTTAGCCTGATCTTCTTATAAAAAGTGCACCTTAATACTTGAATAGCGAAAGGCCACAGAGCCATAAACCATGATCATCATAAAATCATTGCCAGCCAAAAGACCGCATTCTACTGCAACAAAAAGGTATCATAGCTATACAAAAATGTTATGTAAACAAGAATTCTATAAATATAGTAATAACTGGTTAAGAGGAAAATTATGTAACTAATACGGCACGGGTGTAATTCAGTAGTCTTCAAAACTGTTTTTAATTCTGGCCATGTACTTTTTTCACGAATTTATCTTATATTAAAAAGCATTCGTTTATATAACAATTTAAAAATTGTTCAAAAGATTTTATCTTCCTGCAGCAGCGTAATATCTTAACAGATACTAGAGTCTATATTTTTTCAGTGAAGAATAAAGAGAAACAAAATTCGACCTCAAACTGAGCCTGTATTAGCAAAACTTTATCAGTCATAGACACTTATGCGTACGCCCAGCTCTACGAGAGCGTGCATTTTTGCACTGTTCTATGGTCGTACACTACACATACTATTAGCTATTGTACGTTTGCGCTGTGTTTTAGCATGTTTGAGTTTGTGTTTGTACTTATATACGTGTTACGTTAGTCGCTGTGTCAGTTTAACTATCAAGAACAGCTGAATCTCTCAGTACGGATTCCTTATATATAATTCAGACACCTCTCTGACGCCAATTCCACAACTTGTTAGCATATTCCTTTCTTGTCCTTCGCCAGTTTTACCACAAGAAAGCCACTTAATTCTTTCGAGCCTAATTTCCATTCAAAATGCATTTCCTTATATCTAACAACTTCGCTTTTTTCTGTTATAAGGAAAAAGGCATTCAAAGAAGATTCTTCAATTTCAAATGTGTCAAATGTTTTGTAAACCCTACTGCCAACCATTCACACGACGTACGTCCAAGAACTGACCCCTACTTTAATCAATTTATCAACATCTTCTCCTCACGGTTGTTAGTAAAATAGGTTGATTCGTTTGGAGAATTTATTAACTCCTCTGCAAAAGTGAAATGGCCAGTTCTTATCCCCAGTTTAGGTAATGTTAAGCGGTTGAGAGCACTTGAGATAAATAAGATTAAATAAATGAGAGAACCTGGACAGTACACTAATCCATCATAAATTAAATTCCCAGAAGAAACTGCCGTTATTCATTTCTACAGCTGAGTCGACCGGAGCAAGCTGAGTAAAAACCAGTAAACGGTGCCTGCTCACAACACAGTGATGTGTTTTCTAAAGATCTTTCATAAACGATCAATTAGATGCTTTCCACGATTCGTGGGGACATGAGACACCTCTGCCGCAGTCATTACTATTACAGTACAAACTTTTAACTGCTATTACTGAGTGGCCTCTTTTATATCATAGAATCAAACAAAGACGCCGGTTCTAATTCCTGGTACCTCAGTTGGCTGCCCGCGGCTTGACTGTTCGCGGGAAGAGAGATATCCATGCAACTAGATCAATATACATGTTCTTGACACAACTGACACTGACGTTTTTCCATTATTTCAGTTTATTAGTTTATTAATTACTTTATTTTCGTGAAATTCAGTTTCCTTCTTTGACTAATATCAACTCTCGCGAAGAAATGTTTTATAAATAACTTAGGGCACCTAATCACAAAATATGTTAAAACATGTTACTGACGCCAAAAAAAACTTCATACACATATACTGATATAGGTTTATCACTGCGTTTTGTTACTCTAGACCTAGCTCGAACGCCAATATGTGACATATGTAGTGCAACTTGTTTCATTTTCCAAACTATGTCCCTTTTTATCTTTCACTGTTCGTTTACTGCAATAAAACAACAGCTACTAAACAAAACAAAAAAATACTGTACTTTGAGTGAATTAACTGCCACGAACAAGAAAAAACAGCTGAGCAATGGCAATTGGTTTTTTCCTCGTGAGACAAATTTCTTACCGTATGCACGTATTGTGAGAATCTGGCTGAAACAATCAAATAGATTAATATATTTGGAGTTTTCAATTACGTTCAGTCTCGTGTACACTATTGAGCAAAGCTATAAGTATAAGCTAAAGACTGAGCCATAAGAAGTTTATGATAAAGACGTTTCAAAACAGATTGGCTACTAAAAGCATATTTACATGACCTCCCAAAAGAGACATTTTCCTCTTGTCTTGTGTAAGAGTGGTTTAACGTACTAACTCTCCAATATAAACAAGATTTATCATCTTACAAATCGTGGGTAGGTAATGGGCTCCTATTAATAACAGTGTTTCATTTAACACTGAAAGGGCAACCCTGTTCGAATAAAGACACATATTACGGATTGAGAATGGCAGACATGACAGTACCAACAAACTTATGTACATTTGATTTTGATAACTGTTTATTTTGTGACTCGATGGAGATCGAACATGAAATACACTTCTTATTCGCGTGCAAATTTTATGAAGACACTAGAAAACAAAACATTTTTATGAAATTAATGAAAAATATCACCATTTTAATGCATTGGATAATAATTATAAATTACTATCTCTTTTTTAAATAGCGTTGATCTTTTTGTATGTCGATCAATAGCTTTTAATAGAGACACACATGACTGCATGTTGAAGTCGAATGATTCTCAATGAAGAGAAATTTGAAATCGAGTTCTCCATTATAGCTATATAAAAATAAGGCTAAAATATTTTATATGATAATTTGATATGTAAAACAAACGTCAACTTGACCATCGTCGGGTATAACGTGGTTTCATTTGACTTCAGTGTTAAATGTAGCTAAAAAAATTAAAGCAATTCCTAAATTATTCCTGAAGAGAAATGATAATAAAGTCTAACTGTAGGTAATTCCATGTCAGTATATGTAGGAATACCGAATAAATTGGGATTGTTCTTTTTATATGAAGATGCAGCCCAGCCAAAAACGGCTCTCAGTCGTAACTACGCTGTTAATTTGTTCAGTTGCTATTCAGTATCAAAATCTCCGGCTCCAAGCCCAAACACGGAATTACCAACAACGGAAGCTCAAGTGCACAACGTAATCACTGCGACTCGACAGCAAGACCCAAAAGAAATTCTCGGATAAGTGCTGGAAACACAACATCGCTGAATACATATCATTTAATATCACTGACGAAAGGTTATCAACGTGCCGGCATATTATTTTAATACACTCTTTTTTATATGAACGTCTTATTCTTGGTCCGAGGCTGAATGTTCTTTAATATTTTCGGGATTTTAGAATGTTCTTAATATAATCATACGTGTTAATGTTTGGTGTACTAATTTTCGTTTTTCTCAAGAGCAATGGAAGCAAACGCTGATCATACTCATAGTGTCGAGACATTGTACGGTGTGTCCATGTGTTTTATACTCTGGTTGCAAACAATGTTGCGGCACTGTCGACTATTTGTGAATCCGTGATTTTGAGCCGTAATCATAATGTGACAAAATAAAGTTCTCGGCCATTCCTCAGCCTCGCGTGTGTTCTTAGCATGTTCTTCAATTTTGGCTGGTTTTCAGCCTGACGTTCTTGCAAAAAATGTTTTTATAAAAAAAAAGATTTTTCCCTCTTTTTTTATAAGAACGTCTTATTCTGGGGCCGAGGTTGAATGTTCTTAAATATTTTGGTGATTTCAGCCTCAAAATGTTCTTAAAATGTTCTTAATATAAATTATGCGTGTACTATATACGTATTTTCTTTTTTCACTGGTGTCATTGAATATTTCAACAAAGAGCTCAAAGAATACAAGATTAATTACCCAGATGAAACTTCAGACTTCATCACCATGGCCGAGATAGTTGAAGTTATCCTAGAAAACTGATCGACAACAAACTTTCATGAAGTTGAACATGTGTTGAGCAGAGCAGATTGTTTTCATATATTTTACTCTACAGTATAGTTACAAACAATGTTGCACTATACAGTAACAGTGTTTGCCGATTCCATGACTCATTGACTGTGCCATAATGTAACAAATTAAAGTTCTCGGCCATTTCTCAGCCTCGGCCGGGTATGTTCTTGGCACGTTCTTAAATTAAAAAAAAATGAGTGTAATACACGAACACACACCATACAGATACATCGACATTTGTTTAAGTTAAACCCAAGTTCCAATATCTGTGCTGGAAGAATGTGTAACACGGTTGACGAAGCGGTAATCGTCTAAATATGACTCAAATCTTACCGTGTCACAGGTAGTACTCAAAGTGTTACAACTAAGGAGGGATCTCGGCCGCTCTATACTCGCGTTCTCGTCAAAAAGAAATTAAACAACAGCATACCAGCCTAAGTCGTAAACCTTGTCCTGGCTATGTGCTTACAAACTCAAGATTATATGTGCTTACTCGAGACGCTAGCTTACTCGTCTCGTCAGACAGGTGTGATCTCTTTCAACACGCAACGGTAACCAGGAAACAACGAAGATTATCTGAGTGATAAAAGCTACAACAGCAGTTTAAAATCTATGCGGGGGCGTATATCTTTCGATTTCAGAGCTATAAAACTGTACGAAAAAATACAGCACGAGAGAGATGTAATTTGCGGATTTTTTTCGAGCTGCAACAGTATGTATACAATTTTACAGTGCTTAAGAACTTGGAGCGCAGTAACTGAAAATTCCTATCAGTTTTTTCAGGCGTTATATATGTATACCTGCCTATTGGACTCAACAACAACTGAACAACTACAAAACCAACATTTTCATTTTTTTTCTTCCTTTGTTCTATATTCCTTTCAGTCTAAAATTACCTTTCTACTGCTCCCAATGAATGGGTGGGTAAAACTGCACCTCGACTGAAGCTAGTTTCTATTTGCAGGCTTCATCAACTTAGCATTTGTTTTTTAAGATTGAGTTCAACCTCGAAGGAAAACTATAAGCAAAAAGCTTCAGCATCATAATAAAAATTAACCTACGCAGCAATATGGAAATTGTAACCATAATCCTAAAGAATTTAAAAATCCCGATGGCACACGCCACACATTGTAATACCCCGGGGGCTTAAAAACGCACTTAAATCCTACGTGGAACCTTAAAAATATTTTATCTCTCTCTCTCCCAAGGGTTTCCTACTGCTAAATGCGCATTTTCTCGGTTGTACATACAAAGTTTTACACATCACGCAGAGGGTAGAAAGAAAACCGGCTTATTCTCCGATATATATTTTCACGGGGGGGCGAAATCCCTGGGACACCGGTTTAATAAGTTTAACTACATGTACAGTCTATACTCCTTGTTAAATCAGTTCGGTGTTGGATGCTTGTTCATTGGAGTCGACTTGATCCTAAGTTGCTATCGGTCTTACACAATACTACACTCCTTTTCTATAAGAACGTCTTATTTTTGGGCCGAGACTGAATGATGTTAAATATTTTGAGGATTTTAGCCTCAAATGTTCTTAAAACGTTCTTAATAATAATAATATAATCATACGGATTTGGTCTACTAATATTCTTTTTCCTTAAGTGCAAATGTCCTAGAAGCAAAATGTAGTCACTGGCTGCTGTTGAGTATATAACTTATAAGAAGATTTGATATACAAGTCGAGTCCTACAAATTGTTCTCGTAAAATGTCCATGTATTTTAGTTTTTACTCTAGTTGCAAACAGTGATGCACTATCGACTAGTTACCGATTCCATGATTTTGTGCCACAATGTAACAAAATAAAGTTCCCGGCTAATTCTCAGCCTCGAGTATGTTCTTAGCATGTTCCTAAATTTTGACCGATGTTCAGCCTCATGTTCTTACAAAACAGTTCTTACAAAACAAAGAGTGTCTTTTTAGTTGAAAATTCGAAATTTATTTTGTTTAACTATCAATCGGTTCATAAAAAAGTTCCCCTTCACAATAACTTCATTATGTATAGAAATAAGAACAATTTACAATGAATTTATGGCCAAGTTTGCCAAAAATTAAGAACGATGATCGTAGGCCAAAACTATTTAATTATCATAATGATTTGTAAGTTTTTCTTAAGCACGCTTCGCCTTAACGGTGGGTGCGCCGAGATTTCACCAAATGATAATAACAGAGAATGTAATATCGTAAAGCAAAATTGAAATATTACCGTTGAAGTTTGTTCAAATCGCCAGCTAAGTAAACAAAATCTAGAAAATCGAAGTGGTCACCAGACAAGCGATTAAAACCTTGCTTTAAACAAATTAAAGTCTATTTTAAACTGACCTTGTCATGTTATAAAAATTGTGTATTGTGTGTTGCAGTGCGAGAAGCGTCGAATAAACAGAGTTTTTTCATTTTTTGCCAATGATTTCTGGAGGTAGAAAAATCACAAGGGAAGATAATTTCTTCCTTTGGCTTTGATTTCTTCAGACACTTTATTTGAAGTAGTTATTAATAGTACTATCTGATTGTATTTTATATTTTTTTACAAAAAATTCCGATTTCGATGATTTCTGCTCCTACAGGTACTTGGCAGTGTTTTGCCGCATAAAATGAGAGTTACAGTTTTATTGCCTTTCCCGGAAAAAGAGAAATTTCCGAAATTCATGTTCATATTCTTTCTATTTATAAGTGTGGGAAAACCCCTACGCAATTAAATATTCAGGGCGCGTCGATTAACTCGCGATCGTAATATCTTCACTTGTCTGTCGCCACACGAAACCACGATTTTTCTTGAACGGCTTTCATTTTTCATGCATCACCTCTTGTGTAGAAAGTTTCCTTTGAAACATGAGGCTTACAAAAAGACAAAACAAAATTGGCACGACATAATCTCTAAAATAAAATTGAAAAATCAAACTACAATGGAAACACTCGATGGCGCTTAGCGGTTGTGGCTCGTAATCTGTCTTGAGAATGAGCGCGATTAAACTCTCTCAGTCTCTGTTCACGATTCATGAAACACATATGAAAACGTAAAAGAAAACGTTCTTTTACATATGCCCTCTAAATTAAAATTACCATCCTTTGCGTAATCTAACAACTAAATCCTAAGTCAAAGGTAAACATTTTGCTTTAACAAAAACATGTTCAAATCGCCAGCTTCATTTGCATAGAGATAGCGAGAATCGTAAACAGAACAAAGAGCGGAAATCGGGCGTGCGTGTCGCTCTTGCAATATAATGAAACACAAGAGGTACTGAAAAGTTCCCAATATAACCATTTCTCTTTCTTCTCGAGTACTCTTCATACCAACAGTTGTTTGTCGAGAATAACATGGCTATTGAAAATGTAGTTTTACTTTTAGGTCGCTGAAAGTACTATGCTGCCAATAATTGTACTGGCACTCGAGTGAGTTGTATTGGATTACTCGCCGGATATTAATGTCAAAGCTCTTTTTGTGCCTTTGTAACGATAAACTCTGTTTTTATGCTTTTTATTCAAACCGTCATTATTTACCATGCTATATACAAACTTAAGCATATTTCACAAAAAACGGAAAGCAGAACCTCCTAACAAATAATAAGTTGTCAATATGGCAACGTGACATCAAAATTGAAACGCCTCGGCAAAGATGTGGCCACGCTACTTGCAACGACTAAAAGATTTTAAATTTCCTCCCCAGATTCCGAATTGGAGAGGTTGTTAACTCACTTTTAAAATGGATCTATGATATAATAGTTGTCATTGAAGAATGCACTTCGAGAATAAAACTGTAAATTCATAAATAAACCATTATAAAGAAGAGCAATAACTCACACAAGTTTGAAAACCTTCCAGCTATCAGTATCACACTTGTCACTACTTGCACTTCTTGGCTGTGTTGAACAGTTCTTTGTTATTTTATTTAGTACGCATTCTTTTACCAAACTATAAAGATTCCGAGCTTTTTCCTAAAGTACAACCATTAATTAACGCCCATTTGAAAACGAGATATCTTCTGGGCAAAATTAAGGACGAAGTTTACAGACATCCCTTCACCGCAATAAAACCACAGATAGATGGCAAGTCAACCCATTGCTCAACTGTGAATTTTCCAAGAATGAAATTATGGACTTTGGAGCACAAAAAACGCCACAACATCAGAGTTCAGTTCAATTACTTGTTATCAATAGATTACTTGGCAACCTAAAAAGATGAAGATAATTTTAATCGCGATCTGAATGCGCTGAGACGGAAGCATGTTATTATATTAATGCAAAGCTGTTCGTATGCAAAACACACAAGTAAAAGTACATATGTGATATGTGAACGCGGCCACGTATAAAGAACTCAGAGGTCGCGCGTTCAGACGAGTCATTCACCTCCTTACATGGAGCGAAGTTATAAGCATTACTTGATAAAACAAACCAGGAAACAAACGTTTCCCATCTGTAGAAGGATGTTACGCCACTAGAACAAATTCTAAATGAAAATTTCAGGGTGGCAATAAATTTAAATCAACAACAAATTTAATTGGTGCTATTTTGCATGTTGGGCGCTCAACCAGCGTTAAGTAAAGCGTTCAATTTAGCATTTTCAGAACATTTGCGGATTCTTACGACAACCCTAATAATTTTCCTAGCATCTATATCCTCTTCGCTTCATAATTTCTCTTTTTATAAGAATTTGATTAATTTCCAGAGCCTATTCAGGTGTTTGAATGCACTGAGTTACCTTACCACGCTGGTCTGAGATTCGTTCGGTTCTTCAAAATCCTCTGATATGTTCCACTTTCAAATTCAATACCGATCGCCAAATTTATAACAAGGACAGAGAATCGCATTGCTTCTTGACTCTATTCTCTGGGAAAATTAGAAATATCGGTTTAAATATGAAAACGAACACTGTGGAAGGTTTGGAACAGAACGGATTTTTTTGTTCGAAAGTAAATATGACGTCGTAGGAAGCAACAAAAACCTCACACGGTCACTGCCGACGGAGAAGTCAGAATTGATACAGCAAAATATTAGTTTATAGAACAGGCAAAAATCGTATTTTCCATTAAGTGTCTCAAAATCCTTTATCGGGAACGTACTAAATATATACGAAAATTCGTTCTATCAAAACAGTAGCTTCGAACGCGTCGATAAAGAATCTATTCATACAAGTGAAACTTGCTTTGTGTTTTCGGTCGTTCACGTCCTTCGCATTAAAGGAATCTCCCTTCCACAATGTGAAATTACTAAATTGTGAATTTTCTGTGATAGGACAAACCATGAGCTCGTCGTAGAAACTATAACTCTTTCCTCTCTGCCATTTTCTAATCTAAAACAACGCTTGAAGCTTGATCACAAAGGGACTTCTTAGCACATACAAACTCGTAACATGATCAAGTGTATTGGCGCAACACACGCACGACCAGGATTCTTGGCATTACCTTATGTCGTGAGCTCTTCGTATCATAAAAGGGTTATAATTTAGACAAAATTAAAAGAATTATACCAAAATCTAAGTACTCTTAGAATGGCAGGAAATATTGAAGCTCGGTTTTTGTCTCTTCATATGTTTGGATGAAGGCCTCAAATGCGTTACTATCTTTAGCGATCTTTCAAGTTTCAAGATTTGCGTTGTAAGCGCGTGCCTTTAAGTCATATTTCTCTTAAAATTTGTCTAAATTCCATGGTGAAATACGCCAGCGGAACAAAAGCAAAGTTTGTGCATTCATCAAAGTATAGAAAAACTCTCTAAGCTGCAGGATCACTGTTCAGTTATTCCAAGTTAGATAAAATGAATTATTGAATTAATCGAGAGTCAGAAAACGTACCTGCAGTTGGCGCGGCACTCTGTGGAAAATACTGAGCCATTGCTGCGACTGCATATCCAGGTTTTCGGCACAAAAACTTGTCCTTCGGGTTACATCCCACGGAAGTTAGGTTGTTTTCATGCAAGGCCTCGGAGTTGAACGGTCTCAGTTGCCCACGGTTTGAGTTCGTAGCGTTGCCACTACTGTCCTCATGCGAGGTTGACTGAACGTTCGAATTTGCATCCAAATTTTGCACATTTGCCTGAGAACGGGGCACTTTTTCTGGTGATCTGTCCATACTTCTCGACAACTAACCGTCAGCCATGGCTGAAAGTGTCGGGAAAATTCTTTAAAGCGTTCAATACAGCACAGCAAGTTGAGATATCGTAACGCGTACAGCCATAGGCGGAAACGAGAACGGTGAAAATCGTCTTGTCTGGCACAAGATGTTGGTTTCTGAGCCGACACAAAGAACAGCGATGCTAATTGGCTAGCACAAACGCCCCCAAGAGCAATATACAACCACCAGCCAATCACGTGGCAGTAAATTGTCAGTTTCATTCAGATACCCGACACCTATTATTGAAAGCAAGCAAGACATTTTGGCATGCCAACCTAATTTACCGCAGTTAAAGCACTCACTCCGTGAGATAAGGTACGCTTTAACAGTTTTTGGAGATTTTTCTTGACTAAGTGAAAGATCACATCCGCTTTGTTACACATCGAACGAAAATGGCCGCGCATGGGAAAGTAGCAAAGCATGTCAATTTCTTGTCTGTCACAATCGATTTCACTGGCTTGATCAAGATGCCGCGTTTGGTTTCACTTGGGAGATGTTTATATTGACATGTGCTCTCTGGGTATTTCGGTTTTATGCATCAAGATTTTTCTCGGCACAAACCGTTCGGGCGTTCTTCACTCTTCTTGTTTGAATTGTTACGTTTTCTCACAAAACATCGCAGTAGCATCGACATAAAATCTTCATTGGAGATTTAGAAACAAATGTGACATGACATATACCAGATATTGTTGAAACTAAAGCTTGAAATAGCCCACGGCACGTCACAGGTTTTTCATATCCGGTCTTGGATTTCGCCATGTTTCAACACACTATAGGGTGATTCGATTTATTACCATTAGAAAGGTTTATAAAAAGGTTTTGCTCATTTTCTAAATTTGTCTTGAATTTCAATGTAGTTTCGGTTTCTAGATAGGTGTAAATGCAAAAGCCATGTTGATTATTGTGAACTTGTCCAGTTGCTTGTCACTATTATAAAATATGCGGTCAAAACATGCGTTCTCATTTTCTATTCAGCACGAAGAGGTCATTCCATGCGGGGGACAGACATCAATAACACATCTGAGAGAACAAAACAAGACTTTTCATTGGCTGGTCGAATCAAAGAACACTGTTGTTCAGTGTGGCTTTTTTAAATATCTTGTTTGCGGCTGTACATCTAACATTGTTTTAAAGTGGTTTTGTACACAACTAGTCGTCCGTCTCAAACTTCAAGGGAGTTTTTTAATCGTGACTGGAGAAGCTACAGTGGTTTTCATGCAATATAACTTCTCGTATCTGCGTCCTGCTAAAACACATACGTGATATTGGAAGAGACTGAAGTTTGTGTTAAGTGGAAATATTGGTTCAATGGACTGATGGACTGATGACTCGATCCACAACACACAACAATCACAAGACATTGAAATCACTCACATTGCTGCACAGCTGCGACAAAAAGTGTGATAACAGATAACAGGGTTATTTTAAAAATCAACCTCCATTTGTTTCAAGCAATTCTTATTTTATATTGCGATACTGGTTAGTATCCACGACTGTTTTTTACTTCCCTTGCAATTTTGAAGCTTTTCAACTTCAAGTTTAACAATGACGTGACATCGTTCGATGGTATTCATTAATTGATAATTCAAACAACCAAATTAGAATTGAAATTTCTGTCAAGAAATCTATTGATTTGAAGCATTAATTTTTAGAAGCTTGAATCTCTAATCTCTGAGCACGAAAATTTACGCGTCATTCATTATTCACTTCAGATGGAAAATCAAAATTGATTTCAACATTCATTTAAGCTAATTAAAACATACCATGAATAGGAGACAGCCAGGGAGTGACTCGATAACTGCTTTCAAATGAGTAATGTGTCTAAGACAGTCGTTGAGCGAGGGCCGTGAATTTTTCTTATGCCACATCTCTAATGGCTCAGTTGTCGAGTTCAACTCCCGGAAATTCCCAAACGAAACGTGAGCAGTGAAAAACGCTTTCAAAATTATCAATTTCCGATTTCGTTTGGTTTTGAATCACACTTTCAAGGGTTTAGAGCATATGACACAACTGTGTACATTGCTTCTTGATAAAAGAAATTCACGGTATTTCTTTTGGATGAGACTGAAAGTGAAAGCTTTTAAGAGATGTGTTAGAGTACACTTTACTCAAGAGTGTTCAAAATTTGTTTTTCGTTTGGAGATGTCACCGTGACGGCGGGTTCCATTGTGGCATTTCAGTCGCTGCGCAGCGGGACATTCCACTATTCTCACCCCAGCACACTAAAAGAGATTTTGACTTTTAGACTTTTGAGTTTTAGATAATTGACTTTCATCTCCTTTCATTATAATCATCATTATTATTTGACTTTTAAATCCTCTCAGTAAGGAAGTGACTGATAATGACAAACTACAAACAAGCTGCTGTTTATGTTTTAAAAGACAACATATGTAAGGTTCCGTGTACACATTCATCCGGCCTTGCGCCTTTATTTACAGCCTATAGGCAGTTTATCAGTTTTCATAAAAATCGGAAATTGCGATTTGATATTCAAAGCTGCAGGTCGTTCAACATTCCACTGACAAAATCTCCGAAAAGAGAACCTCGGACATATTTCTTGGACACCATTCCAACTGTTCTTTTTATAATAGATTAATAGTGGATATGAACCAACCACAATAATCCACTAGTTGTGTTATATTCTTCCATTCTGTTGACAAGGTTTTTAGACCGATCTGAATATCAAAACTGTGACCCTATTATTATTTAATGTATTACTGTTTTGTTTTGTTTTGTACTTAATAAGTCAGTGATACAGTCTACCCTGTACCCTCAACCAAACCTCGCATTCCAACTGTAAATCTGTAATTGAATTTCCGCTTTGAGTTCCCAAAGATGCGAAAGTGAAAAGATTACCGACATAAAAGATTCTAAAAGGCGTGCAAAAAGAAAGTGAAACACACGTCACAAAAACCAGATCGACTGACTGAATTGAAATAAAATAATAACAAGCACAGTCATAACAAATAAATTATGTTTATGTTTTGTTTTCTTGTTTCCGCAGTGTGAAGCACAGCAGTTGCGTGACAAATGACATCCAAACCTGTCACACGATTCCGTCTGACAATCGTTCATCACGCAATTTCCTTCCTGCACACATGACTGGTGAGGCAAAGCGGGACTACTGCCGCGTCTTCTGAAATATTCCTTGAAATATTCTGCAAATATTTTGTAATATGTTCTAAAAATTTTAAATTAGAAGAGTTTTTCCCATACCCCATTTTTAAGAACTTCGTCTGGATGATCAATATATCACGATTAAAGCTGAAGACAGCTCTGAAAAAGCGCCCAAAATCGAGAACATTTTACGAACATACCTCAAGAAAATTGCTGAAAATATTGCAATTGACGTTGTAAAAAAGAATGGGAATTGCTACTTAAAAACTTGCTGATTAAAGGTGCTCTTGTATATAGATCACAAGGTGAGATGAGGTGCTCTTGTTAAAGATCGCTTTTGATTTTTCTAAATTAGATCAGTTTCACCATTTCATTTGGAAGAAAGCTGACGTTTCGAGCGCAAGCCCTTCGTAGGTGCATCCAGCATGTCAGTCCGACGAACGGCTAAAGCTCGAAACGACAGCATTCTTCCAACCTTACGGCGCAGAAAATTGTTTTTGTAAACCCTTGGTTGATTTTATTATACGTTTTACCCACCCTCCGGCGCATTATATAGTTTTTCAAAAACTATTTACCAAAAGTACAAGCAGTGCGATCAGAGAATAAATGTGGAAGCCTGTCTGTTACACTATATAATAATGTAAACTATTAACTACCTTTAAGCCAAGATATGAAAGCGAAATGCCCCTAGTAATATTACACTCTAGAAAAAACGTGACCCCCCTTTT
>JANSTR010155051.1:0-15908 GCA_025434805.1 Antipathozoanthus remengesaui
AGCACTGGGGTAATATGATCATATTTATGAGTCAGTGTCACTAGCCTTGCAGCAGAGTTAAGGACATACTGTAAACGCTCTATCTTGTACTTGGGTAGGCCATAAAGAA
This sequence comes from Antipathozoanthus remengesaui, assembly GCA_025434805.1. Classification (NCBI taxonomy): domain Eukaryota; kingdom Metazoa; phylum Cnidaria; class Anthozoa; order Zoantharia; family Parazoanthidae; genus Antipathozoanthus; species Antipathozoanthus remengesaui. The sequence goes on from JANSTR010155051.1 coordinate 110, forward strand.
CTGCATTACAGTGATCTATTTTAGATGTTACAAGCGCGTGTACAAGGGTCTTAGAAGTGTCCAAACTTAGAAATTTCCTTATGCGAGAAATTGCTCTAATAGAATAGAAAGCAGATTTACATACACTGGCAATTTGTCTGTCCAAGCTAACATGAGGATCAAAAATTACACCAATGTTCCTTGCATGTTCAGAGGGCTCAAGTTGTGCACTTGCAACTTGCATACAGTCCAGATGTGGAGCAGGACGGTGTTTAGCATGAAAGACTAGGATCTTTGTCTTGTCATCATTGAGTTGCAAGTTGTTATGTAGCATCCACACATTGATGTCATTCAAACACGTTTCCAACTTGAGTTTGGCGTGCTCGAGGTCGCTAGCGTCATTTGTGCTGAAAGTGTGGTAGATCTGCGTGTCATCAGCGTATTGGTGGAAAGAGACCCCGTGGGTGCGCATGATGTCTCCTAGTGGTGCCGTATAGAGTGAGAACAACAGGGGCCCAAGCACGGATCCCTGCGGAACCCCACATGTTAGGGGACGACTGGTAGATCGCTCTTCTCCAATAGATACAAATTGCTTCCTCTCCTCCAGGTACGACTTGAACCATCAATGAACTGCGCCTTGTATGCCAAAGCGGTCATGTAGCCTTTGAAGCAGTATGCGGTGGTCTATAGTATCGAATGCTGCTGACAAATCGAGCGTCAGGAGAAACACACCCTTCCCATCATCAATCGAGCACAAGATGTCGTTTTGCACCCGCAAAAGTGCTGACTCCGTACTATGACCTACTTTGTAGGCTGACTGGAAAATCTCCACTAGTCCATTAGCATTCAGATGGTTGGTCACTTGCATGGCTACGACCCGTTCACTAATTTCGATATGAACATTAAGTTGGATATAGGCCTGTAGTGGCAAAACAGCTCATAGTCCAATGATGACTGTTTCAGTAAAGGGTCAAGCAAAGCTTCCTTCATGCAACTGGGCACGTTTCACTGACTGATTGAGAGGTAAAAATCCTGGTCAGAACAGGCAATAACACATCTAGGCACTCATTCAGAACAGCGGAAGGTAGAGGGTCAAGTTGCGATGATTTAAATGCATTGCTCCGGATGATGTCTGAAAGCTCCTGAGAGGTAACATGATTGAACTGAGATAATGTAGCCACAGGGGCGGTTGCACAACACAGCCAGGAAGATGGTGCGCCGTACCAGATTGTTTCAATTCGAGGCTCGTCCTGATTTTGATATCTTTTCCATAAAAAAGTCAGCAAATTTCTCTGCTAACAGTGACTGATCATCACATGTTGGAAGCTTTTTCTCCGCCTTGGTATGCAGCACCCTGTTGACAGCTGCAAACAGGTTCTTCTGATTAGACTTGTTTTCCACAGTGATGCCCGAATAGTACCTCATCTTTGACTGATAGATGCGCTCGTTCACTACTTTTCATTGCTTGACATACATTTCCTGATCAACAGACAGTCCAGATCTTCTCCAGCGCCGCTCCAATTTTCTGCGCGTGCGTTTCTCCTCTATAATGACTTTCGTATACCATGGTGCTGCTGGACGTAGAGTGATAACACGCTCATAGCAAAGTTTTTGTCAGCAGCAGATGCAAAGTACGTGTACTTGTACAAATATGATCGTATTTGTGTGCACTACTAAACGTGTTTTGAAATAAACGCCCGCTGATTCATAGTTTTCTTCAAAGAATGGTTTTGTTCTGGTTCCCTTTACCAGAAGAATGGAAGAAAGCGCTTTGTAACAGATGTACCATTTCTAGTAGCTTGACGTTCTTTGGCTGTTTATTCGAAATTTTGACCGAAGCCCAGTCTGATATTTTGAGAGTGTTTGCTCGATGGACTCCACTTTCAATCGAGTAGTATGTATTTTGCTGATCACCTAGTCTTGATGTAGTTTCTTTAACCCTTGTATTAACTTATTTAGTTAATAAGGAGCGTAGTTCATCTCGGAAGACAATTTCAAACGGACAAGTTATATTTTCGTAAAAAGGTAAAAAAAGACCAGTACAGACAACCTGCCAAAATACAGTAATTTACATATGCAGTACATGCAGTAATTCGGGATTCTTCGATTTTTGAAGATGGGTCAAAACTTCGAAATTTTAAAATATTAGTATTATAACTATTTTGAACTTGCAGCTTTAAACACAGTTCAAATTTAGATATGATAAAGAGAAGTATTTCAATTTATTGATCTGCTGCAGTGTTTTATCTATTAGCAACCCCCCCCCCCCCTCCAAGTTTCCTGCTGCAGCCTTTGCATGCAGGTATTAAATTTTGAAAATTATTTATCTACACAACATAATCAACTGTAAGACAAAATTGTTATCATGATACCGAAACTTTACAAAACAGAGTCTGTCATCATGTTCTCAAACCGCCTAGTTTTAGGCCAAAGTATGATATATTTGTGTTCTGTTACAACCATTTCAGAATTTGGCTAGGTAGCTGGGAAAATATTTCTCAATAAAACACTAGACAAAATAATGCCAGTGAGAAGTCGTCTACTAGAAAAAGAGCACATTTTAACTATACCTACTTGCAATTTTGCCAGTAACTAGTGGTTATTTAAGAGTCATGTAACAATCAGCTGTCAGAGTAGCAACACTTTCATTGAGACCCTCCTGAACTGTTCAAACTTCAGTGACCCCTGATAAATGTTTTATAAATACAGTATATCCACAAAGTGTACTGTAGGCTGTTTTAAACCCTGCATTTATACCAATTTTGTAATTAAGAGGAACACTGAAAATTTGCATATATTAAACAGTGTTCAGCATTTGTGGAATGGTGACAATTTTTGCCAAGACCTTGACCGCTCTTGGTATAAAACTTGTAACAATTAACGAATATTTAGAAAGGTGCAGTGTATGATTTGTTTGTGTGATATGTTTCTAACCATCTCTCTATATTTGGCACACTGGTCTAATTTTGCTTCGGGCATTGTGTTTTTCCGTAGTGTGATGGCTGACCACACTGCTGACAGTATCGGTGTTTTTGGCACTTCGGAAGTCTGGGTTTGTGGGATTACTGGATAGCCACTGGCCTTTGCAGATGAGGGGCAGCTGGATCTGTAGGCTTTGTACCGTTGCAAAGCGTCTCTTCAGTGCATTGATGACAGGATGAATCGATTCACTGGTATGCTCTGCCTCCATGCCAACTGACCTTGCCGTGAATACCTTTTCATGTACGTGATATGTGATGACATGAAACTTTCGCTTGAGATTTTCATTTGGGAAATATGTTGGAAACCAGTTGCCGTAGGAGACACATCGGATTTTCAGGAATAAAACTTCAGCATCAAACTCTAAAGTAAATAGTTTTAAATCAACTATAGACTGCGTCGGTGGGTAGGCAAAACGCATAACAAAGTCAAGCAAGGTTTAACTAAACAATTTTCCGCGCCGTAAGTTGGAAAGAAAGCTGACGTTTTGAGTGCAAGCCCTTCGTCGGAGCATCTCAAACGACGAAGGGCTTGCGCTCGAATCGTCAGCTTTCTTAGAAATTTTACGGCGCGGAACATTGTTTTCGTCAACCCTCGGTTGATTTTATCATACGTTTTATTCAGCATCACATTGACTTTCTGAACTACATGTGGACTACTGTAAAGCTTCTTTGTTCCATTTGCCAGATAAATTGTAGCAGGTGCAAAGACTGAGCTGATGGAGTTCATGTTTGATTTGTTATAAATTGGAGTGTTAATGTCCCCTCCAACTAGTGCTCCACTGTGGTAAATTTCCTCTTCAAATTCAACTTGTCCATTGATTCTTAAACCTTTTTTGCAAATGGCCCTTTCTCTTTGTCTAACCACTCTCTGTTGTTCTTCATTTGTTCACTGATATTATCCAAGCCCTTCTCACATAATTTTTGTTCTTGTTTGTTTTTACTTGTTGCTGTTTTAACTCACGTTTTTCTTTCCTTCCCTCCATAGCTTTCTTGCTCCTGTTTGTAAAAATGGTAACAGTTTTTGCCATGAATTCAGGATGCTGTTGGTTCAGATTCACTAATTGTTGGAGTGCTTGTTCTGCATTATCCTTCAAGAGGTTAAGATTGTCTTCCATTTCTTTATGTTCTTGCTGTAAAGATTCAAGTTTTTCTATTGCTGTAATTACTGCTGCTGAACTGAGACCATTATCCTCCCTTATCTCCAAATCAATAGCTGTGGCTAAATCCTCTGCCATGTTGACAAGTTGCAGGCCTATTCCGAGGCTGAGGTGGAGGGGCATTACAGATACATGGTCAAGCACTGGCCCCTTTGCATCAATCAGTGGTTTTCTTTCACAGTTCTCAAATTTACTGACTTGACCTCGTGGCAGTCCTGATGTTGCATATGCTTCTGCCTTGGCAGCCATACCTTCAACAGTTCTTTCAGTGAATGTCTTCCTATTAGACTGTCGGGGATCCTGATCAGCATATCTGGAAAGGGTGATTGGTGCATGTGGTACACCTTTCTTAAGATCTGATAACTGTACCAAGCAGAATGGGCAAAAATAAACACCATTTGGGCCAGTGTACTGTAATACAGCCTGTAAGTAGACCCAGTGCCCTCCGTGAACTACTTTACAACATTTGAAGCTACTAGTAGAGCTAGCACTGTGTACCCTGGAGCTAGAATTATTACATTATTACAGGCACACAAGCCCAGGAAAGCAACGACTTGTGACCGTGGATACCCCTAATCTTCCTTCGCTTTCTTCGAGCAGCAAGGCGTTTTCTTGATCTACCATTACAGTTATTGTTATCTGACATAACTGCTTGTGAAGGTTCAGGACATGGGCTTGTCTCTGGACCTGGCAAATTCAGTGTGGCTATCTTTATTTTAAGTTCCTCAAGTTGTTGAAAGAGGGGACCAAAAACCTGCAAAAAGTACAAATTTTAGTGGATACTCAAATTTGTACTTTAAAATGAGTGTAAAGGGCTAACTATTTGACTATTTTTGAGTGTATGTACATAATATTTTCCTCTGTATTGTACACAGGTTTTTCCATCATTTTTCCAAATCCCCTGGTCCTCACAGCTCTCAAAACTTAAATGGTGGAGATCTTGAGATCATTGGATGTTTTTTATCATATACTGCAAATAAACCAAAACAACTATACTATAAGATGCGCAAGACTTTTTAGTTATGAAAATGTGTTCAGTAAAAATGTATCTAAGAACAGAAGCAAAATTTTAAAACAGTAATGAGAAAAACATTTTTTAGAACTGCAGCTTGCTCTATCGACTTGTTTTTGTTGGACCCAAAGTTTCCTTAAGTCACCACGTATTGAAAGTTGTCTCTCCACCAATAGTCGCAAAATGGCGATATTAGGTATGATACAATAACTCCTCTTGAGTCGCCCTGGGAAACTCCCTACCGCCCTACAGTTGCACAGATAGAAAGTGAACGCCTCACAAAGTGATACTCAAAGATGTCTTAAGTCGCTCCAAATTGCACAAAGTGAAGCTGAAAGACGTCATAATGTTATCACCCTGAGTTACACAAAGCGGAAATCAAACTCGTCGTAAATCGCTTTCAGTAAGTTACACATATTGAGACTGCAACTTGCCTCAACTCGCCCTTAGTTACACAAAGTGATACTCAAAGACGTTTTAAGTCGCCCTAAGTTGCAGAAAGTGAGACTGAAACTCCTTTTAAGTCGCACGCTAATGACATGTCCTAAGTCGCCTGAGTTGCTAAGCTGATTTTCTCAAATTGCCTCACGTCGCCTGTGTCCCAAAGTCGGCCTAATAAGTATGTCTGTATTGCTGAACCCACACCCAACATAGCCGTTTGTTGTCTGGCGTAGTGTGCTGCAGAAGTTTTGTGCAGCAAGGCAGTTCAAAGCTTAGTAAAGTCCGTAAAGTTTATGTGTGGTACAAAGCAATGAAACTTATCGAAAGATAGTGGACACAATAGGCTTGCACATGCAATTGCATGCTATTCTGCTCATGCCCGTCTGCCGTAATTTATAGAGAACCTCTTGCAGATCTTCCCGCAGGTTGTACTAGGGTGGATTCCTTACTAGAAGCTCTTGTAGAGAAGCGGAAGGAATATTATCAGCAATTGCTGGTTTACTTTCTTTGGCAGTCGCCACAAGCTGTTTCTTCAACTGCAGTACTTTGACTGTCAGGTGAAGGAATATTTCAAGAACAGCGACGACTTGCATCTTCGAACAGTATCCTCAGGGCCTGTTCACGAACTGTTCCATTTGAGGATCAATATTGGATGCACACTTCATAATATTTCTCAACTTGAGCTTGAAAGGCACTGAAATCTCGAGAATACACTGAACACTCTTTTTTATCCCTTCCTGGTCAAAGACACCTTTCTTATCCATTTTCATTTGATAGCAAAACACAAGAGCTGGATTTAAAAGAGTAAACATTACCATACACAGTGACCAGATGTCCACAGAAAATTACTCGCTTTTTGGTGTCAAAATAATATCGAGGGCGTTGAAACAAGTAATCCTCTCTCAACGTGCATGGTGTTAGTTTGCTGCTGTAAGGCATTAGTTTGGTAAAGAAGGGAACGGCTCTCGCCAAAGTCATTCAGCTTACATACAATGCCTTTCTTGGCCCATGCAGACTCGATATACTCATGGTTCTGGAATTGCGCATAATGTTTCTAAGAGACTAAATGTTGACAGGCTTGAGGACCCTGCGCACTATGTTTTTCCTTGTATTATAAAATAAGATTAAAACAAGTGGATTTTCTAGTTACCCGTTTGGCTTCGAGGTACCCAAATGCTTGGTATAACTCTCTGGGGAGCACCAAGGATCCAACATAAAGTTGGCCAGGCCCGAAAGGTTCCAACAGAGGACGGTAGACTTCTATAAATGACCCAATTTAATCCAATGAAGCAACTCGTGGACTATGAGGTGTGTATGAAATGCAATCGTGTTTTCATCTTTTTCGCGCAAATATACATTATTAGCTCCGCGTAACATTCCTCATTTTTGGCTTCGTCAGGTTCTTATTTTCTCGATAGAATTGTCTTCTTCAGTTTTAGCATTCGCAAGTGCCCAAGAAATTTCGCTTTCCACTCGTAGTCGTTCTCATCTCCATTGAATTCAATCTTTTCCATCTCGAGTTTCTGCTTGGCCCATAATTACTCGTAATGGTTGCAATTTAAATTAAAGACTCTAATACAGATTCATCTCTCACTTCTCCATTTTATTTTTACTACAAAAGTATAAGGTGCTTATTTCCCATCACACAGCTCAACAGGTTTCTTTCAACAACGTGGTATAAAAACATAACGCAACAGTTATCATAGTTATTTCTCTTGCCAATAACTTAAACATCTTCTTCAAAACCTGATGCTAAATAATTCATTTCACTTTGGTCGAAGACCTAGCAATCATTATATTTTCCGGTCCGTGCATTACAGTCTCCCAATAGCATAGAGAGCAAAAAGTCGGAATTTCATTTTCTAATTCGTCAAAAATATTCACTGAAAAAAATTCGGAATTGTGCGGGGGGATCTAAACCCTTCATAAAAATAAGTCTTTCCCGGTTCCCAAATAATAGTTATCAATCTTGCACCAAATAAAATTAGTATTTATATTAATAGATACTGGAGGTATCGAAGTGTCTTTAATCAGTGGACACATGCCTCCGAATAATCTACCGCCGCGATTAAGACTAACAATGTTTCGAGCAGAAACAAAACATTTGTAACCTGGAATGTTTATACACTCTGTATCGCATGACCAAGTCTCAATAAGATCTGCATTGTATATAAAATGGTAATTATTACAACTGTCTATAAAAACAAACTTTTTCGACCATAGGTCATCATCAGGTTTAGTATCTATAAAATCTGTATTCTTAATAATATGGATATGTCCGAATATGGATATCCTAGGCATAGAAAGACAATGTCCGATGCTATCGTATCTAGTCCTTGTAAAGAAAGATGATGAATCGTGAACAAGAAAAAGAAAAGTCCACATAGTGGACGTTGTGTGCAAAAGGATGGCAATAATTGCAACTGAAGCAAAGTCGTTGTGTCAAACGTAAAACAAAAGAAAATTTGTAAAATACCTAACCTTGCTATCCGTGCAGTCACACTTGTCACCTTGTCAAGAAACTTGGTTCGGCAAAATGGACTGTAGGAAGAGTCCGGTGGTTAAAAACGTGAAAAGTAACAGACATGATAAATGGGTCGTACCGATAATTCAGAAAAAGATAGGTATCTGCCAGGTGTATATTTACCTTAAAAATTAAGGTGCACTTCGGTTGAATAGTCCGTGTAGTCAGCAGAAAGGAGCAGATGTGAGTGAAGAAATATTTTCAGCGTGTTTAACGACCTTAAAACACAGAAGAATACATAGCTTGAAATGCAGTGGAGGTATGGTGGTGGAACGGATGGTTTTAAAATAATTTTGCATAGAAATAAACTTAATTTGAAGCTTGAAAATAAAAAGTGTTGAAAAAAATTATAAATGGCGAGAGCATCAAAAATATTTTGCCAGCAAGATGGCACGTCAACATTGCAAAGTTGGCATACCAGTTACGTCATCTGCTGTTCACGTGGTATTTACCAAATAAGGGGGAGTCGAGTCTTCAACGCAGTAAAAGCTGGAAGACATTTGCTTTATCGAAAGTATTGTTGAATCATCATTATGCAGATCCGGAGTTTATCCATTGTAGGAAGTAATTGATTTTTCTGATTTTGTATCTCGATTGCAGGGGTATGGTTTAGAGCTTCAAATAAGTGGGTAGACCAAGGTCTTGAATCTCATTCTTATAGAATGGTAGATCTCTTTGTGGTAAATTACAACTTATATTAATACTAATGGGGTCCAGACGAGGGATTTAGTTATTAGTATCGGTTTGTTTTGTTACGTGATAAACCGATAACGCCAGATTCCCGCTAGCAAACTAGTCAATCAGATTAGTTCATGTTGGTGACTTAGACTAAAGTATTGAAAGGACAGTTCTTTCGGAAAATTGTGTTTTATTTATTTCTTCCTTTGAGAGAGAACGGATCCGGAAAATAAATCATCTTAACGAACCTTCATTTCGGGGGGGGGGGTCATCATAATTTTCAGCAGTGAGATGGGGGTCACAGCATACGTGTCGAGCTTTATTTTCATTTAGATTAATTTGTCAAAACCATCACCTATGCCAGAGAAGAATATTTTGATACAATTTTTGTATTGAAATCGAAATGGTATGGGCATAATATTTGAAACAGGCTCCAAACAGGCAATTGCCATCCCATCAATTGCCATGCCATTCATTTTACACACAGTTTTTACTTCTTACATTGGTCTGAGTTTATATATTTTTGGAAATTGTATCAGGTAAGGCTGCAACACCTCACATTAATCAATCAGGCGTAAGAATTTAGGCTGCAAACGTGAGCCGGCGTAAGATCGAAGTTTTCAACCCGCAGGCGTGAGAGTTGGCAGGTACACGACCGTTTTTGTAATACGTAGAAGCCACGTTAGTGGAATGTATTGTAAGTATCAAACGTCTTTATTATCATTTATATTTACATTTGGTAGGTATTTCGGTATGTTTTGTTTCAAGTTTTGGGGATTGACACAATTTCCGACTTTCCATATCAAGGAAACCTGTAGACTGTTTAGCAACATTTTTCTACATAAAAGTTCGTTTGGTGTAAAAGAGCAAGAATATTAAGTTTCTAGAAGTTTTAGAGCGAGAAGGCCTGAGTTTGGGAAATTTATGTCTAAGGCCTTGCACATTGGGACAGGTGATAATTCGACCAACACACTGAAAACCTAACATTTTCGTGTTTATCACCAAGTTGGTTTTCGATAATTCGACATGGTTATATTGTTGTAATAAATGGCGATTGTGCGGAGACAAGGAACTCGGAAAAAAAACCGAGCTCCAGATGGGAAGCGAACCCATGACCTTCCGTACACTAGTCGCATGCTAGTAGTCTGATGGTTATATTGTTATATTTACATAGATAGTTGCTTTTTTTTAAAAAATGTGGACTTTGCTCTTTTTTCAGTATTTTATTCTGCCACCATCACCTTTAATAATTGAAGCCGTACGCTTGTCCACGGACAGAATAGTTTTGTTTATAACATCACCAGGTATGCTCCTGATAGTTTTAATCACTCTCTCTTCGAATTGTTTTTATGATTCACACTGTATTCCGAGTCCTAAAGTATCAAACCTTAATTTCTTTGATACCAAATGAAATATCTTTTCAATAGGATTTAGGTCCGGACTTCTTGGCGGTATTGATAGTAAAACTGCGTTTGCGAGTGACATAGCTCTTTTTACTCGAGCACTATTCTGTGACGGATCGCCGTCTTGAACCCAGTCTACATTTCCTATCATTGTCGTTTGCACGCTGAAATAATGAGTTAAAGTTGTCAATAAATGATTCGAAGTACTGTCCATTCATTTTAACAAAGGGCTCGGCAATGAGAATGGGATGTCCATAGCTGATAGCCGCCGTAATATGAACCATTTTGCCACCACTGCCCTCTTTGCGTCCGTACATTCTTGGTTTAGTCTTTCGCTTACTTTCCTTTACATTTTACCTCTTGGGCTGTACCTTGATCCATAGGATGATGTTTATATACAAATGAAACTCCATCCAAATAGAACGCAATTTCTTTCTCTCATATACATTCCTCGAGTAGTCGCATCTAATTGAGCGGGCAAAATTTAACCGCTCGCGTTTGCCCCTATCACTAATCAAACCCTTCTTGTGGGCTTGTAGGAACTTGAAACCATTTCTTTGCAAAATTCGGCGCATTGTTCGGTTTGATACATCACTTTCGCTTAAACTACATCGCTGCATTTGCCTTTTGGAAGAGAAGGTTCCTTCTTCTGTTCATAACTGTTTTGTGCCTCGCACGAGTCGTCTTTCCTGGCAAAGACTTGTTTTTTTCAGTCTTCCTGCTTTGTATCTCTTTGTCGATGCTTCTTCTTTCAATTTTGTTGACTCAGTATCAAGTGTTTTCCTTATTCCTGCAATACTTGAAATTGAGACTTTTGAAATTAAGTATCTCTTACGGGACAATCTTGGACAAAATAGTTGAAACACTTAATTATAAATTAACGCCCTGTGGTTGATCAGTGCAAGTTGACACCAACTGTTCCAACTAATTTTGTCCAAGATTGTAGATCACGTAAAACTAATTAGATTGCTCTAATTAAATTAGGGTTGTGATGTCACAGTCACGCCATAATGACGTCATATGTCCAAAATAGTGCTTTATGAACATTTTTTGATAACTTTGCTTACGCTTAGAAATACTAGACAAATCAGTACCTTAAGATACTTGAGCAATAGATGAGACAGTATAATCAGTTGTATCAGCATTATATTCGTTGTACTCATAGAAAACTAAGAAGCGGAAGGAATGTTTGGGGGGAGTTGTATAGTGAATGTCTGTTCTGATAAACCTTGTTATTTTTGCTGTTGTTTCAACAAAAATAGGTTCGGAAGTACTCACACATAAAAGAAACATAAGAGTTTAAACTAATTATGAGTTAATTATAACAATAGCTTACTGGTATGACGTCATTGACTTCCATTTGAGATTTTCCATTTTTGATATTGTGACATCACTAGTGACGTCGTAACTCATCAACATTTTTTTTGTAACAAAGGTGATCTCCATAGGTATAAATAAAATTTCCGAGAGTTGTAATGGAAATAAACTAAGATAAATTAAAAAAATAATAAAATGACGCAAAATAAACCACTTAATATGCGGTTGTCATTGCAATATACTAACCAAAGACACACATTGAACCGCTTTAACGAATTCCTTGATAAATGTTAGGAAAAGTCCAAAAAATTGGAAGCGATACCGTAAATCATCCAGAAGTAACAAGTTTAAATTTGCCACGGGCATCAAAAGTGCCCCGCCCCTCAGGTCGAATAGGGTTAAGGTTCTCGGTAGTTTCTTGGCAAACAGCTCAACAACCTCACCTGAGTTAACTTCCGCTGAATAGTGGAGGTGAAAAAGAGCCAGATGTCATAATCTGCAATAATGTGTAAATCTTCGGAAACATTTCATGGTCACACTCCTTAGCTGCGTTTGCTGCCGTATTGGGCCGCTCCTCTTTGGACTTCACATCATATCTGTTAAGGTAATAAGCAAAGTTGGAAAGCTAACATTCTTTTGCAATTACTGGTATTACTATTTTTGCATTTAACACAGATTGAACGGGGTTTGTCAGTTTTGTTTTATTCTGTCTTTATACTTGATTTTATATTGATGTACTGTAGCTCCTAAGGGAGGAGCTCTGTAGATGGCAGGTCGTTCTTGTACATGATAACGATTGTCTCAAGGTATGGAGGATTTCCGCGCTCGCACAGAACTGAGGGCACGAACCCAAAAAAACTAGAAGACAAGACAGCCAAATCTGCAGTTCGGTAATATTAAGAAATCATATAGTAAAATATGGATAAAAAGGAAAAGCTATATTATGTAAGAAATAACAAAGATAACAAGACGGTAGACTGCGTTGGAGTTAGCAGGAACTTTAAGTAACAGTACATTCTGTTTTCAGTTAGATCTTATCATCTTTTACGGAGTTAGCTTGACATTACCAGAAAACGGGCATTCGATTTTTGTGATGAAGAGCACCGCAATATTTCTTCTGTAGTGCTTTTCAAGAGTAACTGCAGGGGTCTAACTGGTAAACCCTACCAAAATGCTCCTCCATCTTTTCACCGATGGTCTGGTAAGTCTTCTTCACTTCTGTGATCTAAAGTACAAGATGCAGGCAAACATGTATACATATGTATTGATCATTAGTTGACTGTTTTAAAAAATGAGATTTGGTCCGGTTCGATTTGTTTGAAAGGAGGAACTGGGAGAAATGGTGATATATAGCCTGTTTCTTTCAAATAGTGACTCAATGGTGCATTACTCGCTCTAATGGGCACCAGATGAAAGGGACGTTATTCATCATACATTGTGAAGGATTGCACTTATTGAATAAGGTGCTCAATAACCAATCGTTACATCAAGTTTGAAGAACTTCTAAATCGATCAAGTAACGTCGATTTTATTTAATGCAATTAATTAGTTTTAACCAAACAGGTGGATAGCACTTTTCGTGCGCTCTGATCGGTTTATTAGACACGATATATCCTAGGATAACTACTTCCAGAGGAAATGTCTAAAATGGCAGCTTTGGTTTTTGCCACTGTGTTGGAAGAGGTAATTCGTCAAATGAACGAAGAAGCTACTAATCAAGACCTGTTTGATTAATATTTAAGAGTAAATGTCAGGAAAAAACGCTAATTCGGCGTCATTCGCCAATTTTTGGTATTTCTTTCTATTTCACCCAAACAACCCCTACATCTTCGAAAATATCAGTGGTAGGCTCGATTTCCTTTTGTTTTTTTGAAAAGTGAGGAAAGTTGAAATCAGTGCGCCATTTCCCATCTCCACACGAGGCAATTTGGCTGAAAAGTGCACAACTTGTTTGCGCTCACGCGGGCTAACGGAAAATATCCAGCAATCATCTTTGGACCAAATACAAACATGTGATGTTGTTCTTAATGAACTAAATTGTTTCTCAAGAGCTGTTTCCTGATGAAAATAAGTGACGGTTTAATATCACCCAAGCGAAGCTCTCAAGCCCCAAAATCTGGGCCTACTTTGCTGCTTCCTTGGAAAAAAGTCAAAGTGCACACAACAACAGGTTCAAAGCACACGATTTCTAGTTTATTGTGTGAAAATATCTATTACAGCCCGCTGGTACTTTTCCATTGCGAAATAAAAATGTACGTTGCACTTTGACGCTACAATCACGCACAAAAGCAGACTAAATACTGCCGCTGGTTGAGGTAGACAGCACGAAGACACCTATACAGCAATAAATGTATTTCCTCAGCGGCAGTAAACGGATGAAAGATCGTAAACTATATATTTTTAAAGGGTGGCATTAGTGATAGTTCATCGCAGGCTCAACGTTTTTGTCACTTTATAGTTCAATCAGGTTGATTTTACACTGTCACTGTTCCATCGTGCGCTGTAATTGTTGTTATTGTTTTGATGGAGATTTACATAAAGAGGTTTAGCTCCTTCAACATTGCTTGAACATACTTTCAATTCACACAAATCAAACCTGCTAATAATTGCAAACTCCAACGAAACATCAAAAGTTTCTTTCTGGTCACGAAATTTATAGCAATGAAGTGAGATACAAATTCATTGAGATTGTGCGTGAAACGGTTGTGGATCAGTTGACTGTTGACTCGCACCGCACGGTAGCATACAGCACGGAGCTGAACGAATATCATAAAATCGAGGTCACTCAGTAACCAATCACCAATATAAACATTACCAACTTGTCCCGGCTGTAAATCAGTCCTACATCTCAACAAGTCTAGCCAGAATTAGCAGTTGCTGCACCGGGAACAGCTGTACTGATCCGTAAACAGCCACAAGTAAACTAAGAAGCTGAACTGAATGCTTTCTATACCCAGATAAAATAGTTAAAACCCATAGCAAAAACACAAACTCATGCTCGCTGCCCCTTGTGCTTTGCTACTCCTATAGCAACCGCTGATTGTACAAATTGTGGGCCAATTCTATAACACTACACTTGATTCAGTTTGGTCTTTGGCTTGGGACTTAGATTTGGAGGGGATGTTTGGTCTTCCTTTTTAGGTCTTCAGGATCTGCTTTATAGACAGCCCTCTGTAAGCGCTAATTCAGCACCATTCAGAAGTGGGTAAATAAATGCGGCCATTGCTAACTAGCGATGTTAAACTGTATGATGGTACATTTTCTGAGTCCGGTCTCGACATTATCCATGTAACAAGCTCCGTTACTGCTTCAGGTTCCTGGTTGTCAGCAGATCGCCCATAGCACAAGACAAGACCCCCTCCTCGAGCTCCTAGTTCGTCAGTACACGTTGTGTGTCCACAATACCAAACCATCTTTGGCCTTCTTCATGGCAACTGCAGCAAGACTCGAGCATTAAAGTGTGAATCTGAGATTAAATTATAACAAGAGGCTCGGGAAGCCTACACTTGGTTGCCATGCCTGTCGTGTAGCTTTGATTTTTTTCTTCAAATTAGTGCCATATTTTCTGTGTATATAAAGTTGTCTTCAATCGATCTAAGGCAAAGTGAGAAATAATAAATTAGACATGCCTGTAGTTGCATCGTGACCGGATATCCTTTGAGTTTGATTGAAAGTTAATATTATACTCGGCAGGAAATAACTCCAATACTTGCCGTTTGTTAGCTGGCTTTTTGGCTTCGGTTTTTGCACCATCTATACTAACATGAAAATGTGCTGATCCAGTGAATGATGATTTCCTGCATACAATCTCTAAGTCACTGAACAAGCCCTTTTCGCTTTCCGTCCAGCATTTTACGAACGCTTGAATTTCTCTACTATATATTAAGATTAGTCATGCTCAAAATTTGAGCTTGGAATGCCGTCATGCACAAGAGGGCGGAAAACCGCTTTCCGACTTTCCATATCAAGGACACCTGTAGACTGTTTAGCAACATTTTTTTACATAAAAGTTCGTTTGCTGTAAAAGGGCAAGAATATTGAGTTTCTTGAAGTTTTAGAGCGAGGAGGCCTGAGTTTGGGAAATTTATGTCTAAGGCCTTGCACATTGTGAGAGGTGATGATTCGACCAACACACTGAAAACCTAACATTTTCGTGTTTATCACCAAGTTGGTTTTCGATAATTCGATATGGTTATATTGTTATATTTACATAGATAGTTGCTTTTTTTAAAAAAATGTGGACTTTGCTCTTTTTTCAGTATTTTATTCTGCCACCATCACCTTTAATAATTGAAGCCGTACGCTTG
>JANSTR010155052.1:0-10506 GCA_025434805.1 Antipathozoanthus remengesaui
TGGGAAATTTTTATTTTTTTAAAATTCCTGAGAATGAGTTGCAGAAATTAACTCTCACAAGTGTTTCCCACTATCTGGTAACACATAAACTGATGAATAATTATTATCTTTCAGGTAAATTGTACAAGGTGTTCGGGAAATGTACTAGCACAAAAAAAGAAAATCCAAAGCCTCCTTGAAGGTATTTAAGTAGTCTATCATTTAACTTAATAATATTAATTAGTTTTATTGACACAACAGATTCAGATTAAGAGTTTTCAGATTTATGTATTGATATTTTTATATTTTACAGAGAAATAGGCTTATTCTATTGATTGGTCTGCGAATAGTAGTAGCTGTGATAGTCTTGGTAGGATAATGGATTACATTATATTAAATATACAGAAAATAGTGAAAACATGTAATAAACTTTGGTGTATTCTAGGTTTCAGATACTATGTTAATTTATAGAATATCAAATACGAATTAAGCTTGGCTTTGCTTCATCAGATTCTGTGAAAGAGTGTAGTCATTCAGGACACATAATCAGGTGGAACACAACAAGGTGGAAGAGTTTTGAAAAGTTTAGAGAATGTAGTGGGATAAATACTAATGAAATTTTGAAATGTCGAAAAAGTATGGGAGCACCATTTAAACATACTCTATTTTTTAGAATTTCTTCAAAATTTCTCCAATTATTATTTTTTTGTTATAAAGAAAACAATACTGCTGACAATAAGAATCGATGTCAAAACTACTACACTACATAATTCAAGTATTAGTAAAATATACTATAGTATAAATTTCTAATTTAAAAGAATGACCTTTCTTGATTTGAAACAAGTATTTATTTTTTGCAGTGTATATATCAAAATGGCGAATTTTCGTGCATCTTCTATTCTTTGAAAGTCATTTTATGTGTTTTCAGTACAACGAGATAATCGTATTACATGGAAAGTTGTAGAACCAATTAGATTGCAGAATTTTCAAGATATCATGCATTTTCCAAGTTTGCTTATCGGTAAAAAATGACTGAAACTTTTGACTTAAAAACAGGTTCAGGTAACAGATTATCAAATACTGAAAGTGAATATAGTTTCTTGCATAATTCCTTTGAGTTGATCCCATCTAGATTCCGTTTATGTACCAGTTCTTGGTTCAGTGGATAGTTCCACACCTCCGAGGATTGCTGAACCTTGGTCTCCTGACGTGAAACGGAATGTGGAGAAGAGTCCTTTGCTTTCCAATGACAAGGGGAACCCGGTGGACCAACATATTATGGTCAGAGCGTATGCTGGGCCAATGTCGCCCTCCAAGGTAGATTTGTACATTTTGGTCTCTTCCGCGTCAATTTATGGACATATATCTACCGTCTCGTTGTATGAGTACAAATGTAAACCTGTTTAACTTCGTTTCATGATGATAAGACAATTGGACGACCCACTTTCAAACTGTTGACACACTAGATTGTTTTTCACTTTTGTTCTAACGGAAACATATTTATTTTTGTACTTTTGGAGCAACTGAACGAACTGTAATGCCTTAAATTTGTTTTAAACCTGTGTACGTAGTTCCGTTGTTTGTCCAACATTTGTTGGTTGAAAATGTATGCTCTTACAACAAAAACTGTCAGATGTTTGCGTATGTTAGGAACGTGTAAAGGCAAGTCCTATTCTTTCTCTTCATCATTGAATCAATCAATCCGGTCGATCGATCAGTCCATTAATCAATCATCAAACTTTATCTGGCTGGCCTATCTACCGATATTGCCATTGAAGATGAACAACGTTACCCGATGTAATTCCAACGTTTCATTTGTTCCCAGAGCTCAGTGTTCAATCATGCTCGGAGGCTTCTGACAGCTGCTAGATACAAACCTTTCTACAAAAGTGTAAGGTAGTTTGAAACCAGACTTTCACGTGTTAAACTGTTATTCAGTCGCATTTGGTTACTTGACGATGGAATAGTTTCGAAATAGTATGACGTTACTATAGACATTGTTTACTGATTTACAGTAATTTATGTTCTGTTTGGCCGTGGTTTTGTTGAATTTGTTAGAACTATGATAGTTCGGACAATTATGATATTTGACATTTATGATCATTCGTGTGTCACAATATTTGGATTCGGTCCATAGTGTTAACTGTGCTTCTTTGTAAAGGCAGCTGAGTTTCATCGACAATGGAAGACACCTCCACGCCTTCAAGGACACAGAAACAAATTTTCTGAAATCTTAAGAAGAGATTGTGATCGGGGACTGGAAAGAATTGGAAGGTGTGTAAGATTTGAGAATTAATCCAAAGTTTTCCCTACTTGAAATTTGAGGAGAAGAATCGGAGAGCTTTATGTTTTCTAACCAGAGATCCACACTGTTCGACATTGTCACTGTTATTGTATTCACGTATTCATTTCTTGTTCTCTTTGCTTTGCTTTAGAGCTATCCATGTAATTGCTCTGGACCCCACATGTTTTGTTACCTTGCTTTAGATTTAGTCGCGTGAATGAATGGTGCACTTGGCAAATTTGATTTTTCTATTCCTCGTTTTGTTCCTAGCAAACATGTTTTACTGTAACATGAATTACAAAAAGGTAAGGAACAGAGCGAAGCAAATTGATTTACAAATCTTTTACTTTTTGACTCCAGAGAACTGGCACACGACCAAGGAATACCTTGGACAGAATACTGGAGTTTTCTTGGCTGTTATGCCGATATGGAGACGCAGAATGGACTTAAGAAACTGGAAGAGTACCTCACAAAACGAAAGGAGATGAGTCTTGGCAAGGTTGAGCTTAGCAGCAATACACCAGAGAGAAATGAAGAAAGTGGTTTTAAGACTCCAGTTAAAGGACTGAGTACTTTCTTCTTCTTACATGAACAAATAAATGACGATTCGGACAGCGAACTACTTAAAATAGAAAAAAATGACAGTCCAGAATCGCCAACTTTACAAAATATGTCTAAGAGCCAGAAGAACATCTGTCCTCCAAAGTTTGCTTTAGACGAAAGTGATGATACAGGAAGCTCTAATGATTCGAATGAAGGATCTGTATTCATAGACATAGACACAGTTGTAACTGATATAGGAAATGATTCTGTTGAACTTACAGACAAATTTGAGAATCTTTCTCTGTGTGAGGAAAGAAACTCTTCAGTAGGGGACCTTAATTGCTACGATACCGCCATTCAGTCGTCATTGACCGAAACGACAAGTGTTATAGAATGTGATGAACTGTTGCAGAGCACTGATAGAATGAATGATAGTAAACAACATTATGCTTCAGAAGGGCAAGATGTTTCTACTCCAGTTCCTCTTAACAAAGATTTTGAGTTCAAATGCAAGAAAAATTTGATCGAGGATTACGGTCTTGTTTCTGGGAGGAAAGGAGTCTTGGCCAAGAGTTATCTCAATCAGCCTTACAGAGAAAGCATTTGTGAAAGGAGCAAAAATATAGCCGACATCGATATAACAAACGATTTTTCTGACGGTAAACCCATACGTGCTACAGACATTGCCGCCATGAAAGAACTTAAGGAATTTTCATGCATTTCTAAACAATTGGAACGTGGAAATAAAGTTTCTGAGAGTATAAGAGCACACACGGAAATTGAGGACACGGAACAGGGAAATAACGAGTTTTTAGCAAGCATGACCATTAATGATAAAGATTTATTCAACACTGCAAAACTTTGCTCGGAAACTGTGTTGCGTCGTAGAGGCTCTAAAGAAACTTCAAGCCAATTTAAAAATGTACATGACAAGTTTGAAAACCATGCATCTACTTTAGTTCAACGCTCTTCGGAAAATCTTTCCACTTCGAATTTCTTGGAATCAGATTTACCACTCACGGAAACTGGAGAAAATGACGTTTCAGTGACATTGACGAAGGTTTCAAACACAGATAAGGAACCTCAGGTGACCAGGCAGCCCTTGGCCAACGCGGACTCTCAAAATATTGATGGAAAAAATGAAAAAATGCAGGATGTTGGGCGTTGTGTCAGTGTTACTAGTATGGCTGATGTTTGTGCAAAGAAGAAAAGACAGAATATATTTATGCAAGGGTAAGCTATAATAGAATATGTTTGATAAGATTTGTATTGGATCAGGCCGGTAGCACAGTTGTACGAAGTATTATATGGCTGAGTAGTTTCGTGCGTTGTGATTGGTTAAGTTGCCGTACGGACCTCTAGCTCTCGAGCGGCCGCCATTTACAAAGTTTGCTTACCGTATTTCCTCGAATAAACGCCGCCCTCGAATAAAAGCCGCACCTAAGAGCCAAAATATTAATAAACGCCGCCCTCGAATAAAACGCCGCATATTCGAATATCGAAGACAAAAATATTTATAGTGTAATACAATAATTATTAGCCTTGTTTATTAATTTATAAACGTTTATCAGCGCATCCAATGTTTCTGGTATAGAAATAAACAAAAAAATGACAAGACTATCAGTAATAGTTTGTTCGTCTTAAAACAGCTTTGGATACTTGCTTTCATGTATACTTTTAAAACTGTAAAGCTTGATCGGCACAGCCAGGCAAAGAACTGTAACTTTTTTCTACTTTGTAAAGTGAAGTTGCGGATGGTTCTTTTAAAAAAATAAACATCAGTCAGTTAAATAAACGCCGCTCCCGAATAAACGCCATCCTCTAATAAACGCCGCACCCAAATCACGAAAAATTTAATAAACGCCGCGGCGTTTATTCAAGGAAATACGGTATACATTTTTCAACAAAGCCATATAATCCTAATGTAGTTTTTATTGAGTATGCAACTAGATAATACCTGATGAGAGCATTAACGTTGTCTTATATAAGTCTGAAAAAACCTTGCTAATAAATGTAATTTTTGGTGATTGAGTGATCGTAGAGAACGACTTGGACAGAAATTGCTATTTTCGTGGCATGTAGTCAGCAGAGACTGGATACGAGTCAATTATGGTGTATTATGGGTAATAGATCCTAGATCTAGATCCATTCCAAGCCCATTGGCTCACTTATCCTGGGTTTCCGTAGTGTCTCAAAGCAGATGAGAGTGCAAAATACACCTGAGAGGTCAACGGACAGAGGACTGGAACCAGGGACCTCCGGATTACGATTCGGCGCTTCAAACCACTCGTCACGCTGTCTTGAATTGTTTACCACGACTTCCATTTTCGGCGGTTATGCAGTTCTATCTTCGACGCCAATTGCGCATGCACAGGGTTCCCACGGTCATGAAAAGTCATGGAATTTGAAAATGCATTTTCCAGGCCTGGAAAAGTCGTGGATTTAGGGGAAATTGCTTAGGTCATGGCAAAGCCATGGAATTTTATATTTCCGGGGCCTGTACCTGTGCTGAATAAAATTTTTGAAAACCTTGTAATTTTGAGCGAAAGTGTGTCGAGAAAATAGAAATGACACACACACGTAGCACACATTTCGCATTTTTTTTGGTCATGGAAAATGGAATGAGGTCATGGAAAAGTCATTAAATTTCATTCCTCATTTTGAGAGGGAACCCTGATGCAGTAAACGTTTGCAGCAAGATGTAATGAGTGACTGTCGTATTGCTGAGTTTGCAGTGACTTGCATTTGCTTCAAAGGCGATACCGGAGAAAGTTGAACTGAGACTTTCATTTTATTTATTTTTTATCAAAGGCCACACCCAAGCAAATTGGACCTAGATGTTTACCGAGCCGTTTCGCGAGTGACAGTTGATCCGCACCTCTACCCCCACGTGGTGGAGTGGAGACAAATGGTAATGTCATACTCCGAGGCAGCACAAGAAAGGTAAGGCGTTAAATGTGAAAAGCGAACTCGAAACAATTCACTTAATATTGATATAGATCCTAGAAAAAGAGAACTGCTTAGTTCAACTGTGATTAGAATTATTATAGATAATGCGAACATGTTGTTTTTGTAAGATGTTGGTCAAAAGGGTTTTGTGGCTCTTACGAAATATTTACCCTTGGTCACAAAGCATTTCGGGTTTAACCAGGCCTTTTGAACGGCTGTAATTGAATCCTATCCGTTTTAAAGAGAGTCCGTTTGTTACCGTGGGTTTGTTTTACATGGGGTCCGTTTGTCACTGAGTGTCCGTTTCACAGACGGTCCGTTTGTTACTTAGGGTCCGTTTTACAGATGGTGGATTTGTTACTGAGTGTTTGTTTTGCAGAGGGTGGGTTTGTTACAGAGGGTCCGTTTTACAAGGGGTCCGTTTGTTACCGAGGACACGTTTTACAAGGGGTCCGTTTGTTAACGAGAGTCCATTTACAAGGGGTCCGTTTGTTACCGAGGGCACGTTTTACAAGGGGTCCGTTTGTTAACGAGAGTCCATTTACAAGGGGTCCGTTTGTTACTGGGGTTCCGTTTTGCGGAGTGCCCGTTTTGCAAAGAGTCCCTTTGTTTCTAAGGAACCGCTTGTCACTACATTTTACTGAGGATCTGTTTAAAAAGGGTTTATTTTATATAGAAGGTCCGTTTTGCAGAGAATTCGTTTTACAGAGGGCCAATTTCATTGTCTTGTCCGTGTCGACATGTTATTTTATATATGTGTATGACCCGTGGTCGGGCCACACAATTTCGGGACGGCTTTTCAAGTTTTTGCATTAGCAAAGTTTTCTTTTTCCCATTTTGGTTGTGTTATCTCTAATATAATGCAAACCAAGAAATTCGGTCTACGACTTAATTGATTGATTTACAATCCGCATCAGGCGCTCCGGTTTGTTTTTTGTAACGTGACTCAACCGAAGACAGCGACAGCGCCAGTTGTAGTTGCTGGGGATTGGGACGAGAAGGGAGAGCACCTTTCTCCTCCTCGTCGTAATCCCCGCAACTACAACTGCTGCGGTCAATTATGTCAACAAATCGAAGCGCCTGCTATGCCGAAAATGGAGATCCCATATGATGTTTGTGTATTCTTATTTGCAGCTGGCCCAGCCCAAGTTCACCACGGTTTAGATCAAGAAAAACTGATTCGAGATTGACTTGGAGTTGTTAATAATGAGTCGAGAAACCTTTAACCCTTTCAGCCCCTTTCAGCCCCTTTCAGCTCCATGTATCTTTCCCCAACATTATCCATACAGAATATGTTCTTTGGTTATGAGAATTAAGCAATTGATCGTATACAGTAAATTATGTAAAATGAAAGGCAAAATTCTCCCAACGTTACTACAAGAAAGCCTTAGAGACAGTTTTAATATTAAAGGGCTGAAAGGGTTAATGAGAGATCAGGTCTATCAGAATGAAAAAGGATGCAGACATCATGCAGTAGCTGACTCAGCTTATATTTTAACCCATAACTTTCGAATAAACAGATTTCCTCTCTCTGCCTTTCGAGACTCTTGATCGAAAGTTGTGTGAAGGGACTGTAGTCAGTCATTATCACGTACCCGTGTAAATCGTAAAAACTGGTGTCTGGCATATTGTACTTGTATACGTGGTATGCTTCTGCCTGAAGAACAGTTAAAGTGGTGGGGAAGAGATCCCAAGACATTCCAGGACTCTTGGACAGCTACATTGAGCAACAAGATTCTATAATAAACCACTTCCTGCAAGATTACAGTCATACGAGCAATTCAATACGACAACCGATAAGTGCGCTTGCGTAGATGGACAGGGAGACAAACAGACGGATAGAGATTGGCAGACAGAGAAAGAATAGCAGACAGTTAGAAAAAGAAAGAAGACAGACAACTAAAGAAAGAAATAGTTTACATATGTAATAATTGGTTGTGTTTCTTCGTTCTCAATCGGTTATATGTAATGAGTTTGGCGAAAATGCCTTTTCATCTATCAAGAACTAGACCGTACTGTACAATTCATCCTTGCATTTCCTATTTAATAGCTATGTTGAGTTTCCCGTATTACGTCTTGCCTTGTCGCCGATGGTATTCAGACCAAGATTTGTAGGTGCTTTTACTACTAGCGTGAATGCGGATTAAAGTTTTTTGAGAGAGAAAGGTTTCCTGTCATTTGAACGGTCCGGCAGGCCGATAACAACTGGTTCTGACCAGTTGAAATCATAGCTAATAGAGCAATCTGGTTGTGAAACTCGGCAAACCTCAAAAGCCAGTGAACAAAGCCGCTTTGCTTTAGGTTGAACAAACCGTGACAGTGCACATTGTTTTGTTTTACGTGTGAGTCCAAATGTTTTTACTGGTTAATTGGTCATATGCATTTCAATACCTTTTATGTTTTGTGCACTCTCATGGCCAACGAACAAAAGAAATAGAGAATAAAAACCTAAAACAAAGAAACTAGTAAGCTGAGTTTCAAAACCAGTTCGCGCTATTAACAGTGTTGAAATGGAAGGGTTCAAAGCCAGAATTCTACCAGCAGCCAGTTGATCAGCACATATCTTCTCCTTACAGTTTCCACACAAAATATATTGTTTGATTATAAGAATAAAGCAATTGGTCATAGACATCAAACTATGTATGATGAAAAGCAAAATTATCCCAGCCTGTTTATAAGAAAGCTATGGAGTAAGTTTAGGAGAATTTAGCAACACACCAATTGTCATGTTCGACACCGAGTTGCTTAAGGAGGCGCGTGCTTATATTTTTCCCGCCACAACTCTCCATATCGGCACGGGAGAAGTGAGCGACTGATCCACGAACAGAGCCAGTCTAGTCAGGACCAGTTTCAGTACCTCGTGCGTTCCATTCAAGAAGTGATTGGTCAGATCGGACGGACCTTTCAAATGGCGGGGTTGTTATTTAGAAATAAAAATAAAATAAATCTGAATGAGATTTGCCTCTCCCCAGTCTTTCTTCTGCTCGCGCGTCCAAGGTGGCCACTCGTTCGATCGACGCTTACTCTCCCCCTAAAAGAACAGCCGCTACGCAGTCTTGGAACGCATGACATTCTACATAGAATTCTGGAATGAAATTGCTGTAAAAACATCGAATCGAAAATATAAGTCGGCTGATCAGCCCAACCAATCAACTTGCTTAGTTCCGTACCGGAATGAGTCAACTGATCGGCCCAACCAATCAACTGGCATAGTTCCGTACCGGAATGAGTCAGCTGATCAGCCCAACCAATCAACTGGCATAGTTCCGTACCAAAATGAGGTCGTGGTACTTGTGCAACTTGCGAATTAAAAAATGCAAAAGTGGTACAGATATGAAATAATTCCGGAACTAAACTCAATCCGGGATCATGTAAGTACCTCCTTAATTGTGTGTTTACAGGTCGGAAAACGGAGCTGTTAATGCCAATAATGGAATACCATCCAGTTTTAAGTATTTGTCTAACCTCAACCTTTGACCTCCAATAAATCTTTCCTTTCGGAACCTTAGATTACTGCAATGGTTATGTACAATGTGGAGACTTCTACAAGGGTTTTTAACAATGAACTTTCCATGGTGCCTGAGGTTATAAATTACAACTCTCTCTATGGAAGCAATATCTGGACGAAAGTCGATTTTTTCGAAGAACTTTCTAGGAATTGATGAAGAGAGATGGAACACAAATGCATCGTGGGAACCAATATACTTGGCCCCGGGCCCACACATGTCCGTTGTATTGCAGTTCCGCACACTTGCTACGGATTCGTGGCGAGTCAAAGCATAAACGACTCTCTGTCTAAGTAAGTTGTCTCCGATTTTCTCGAAGCCTTCCCCAATGTAACAATCGGCGTTAATGATGACTGTTGTTTTGTGTTGGAGAAAAAGCGAGGCATATTCGAAGGCGTCTCCGTAATGTAGTCGCTTACCCAGGTAATACAGTCGCAATTTGGCAAATTCCTTTAGATTTAGATTGTGTAGAAAGTCTTTGTCTTTTGGGTTCTCATACAACACATGAACTTCTGATACCTACAATGTTAAGATGCAAGAGTTAGTTTTAAATTTTGAGAAGACGTAAATGTTGATCGGCAACTGCTAAAGATATCTTATGGATCAAGTCAAACGAACAATAGGGTCCTTATAGTTTGTTCAACAGGCACATCAGGACTTCGAGTTCTGGAACAAGATTTGAGATGGAAGCTGGAAATCATTAGCCATTAGGACCTAATATTGTCCACATCGTTGCCGTAGCCGGTTGGAGGCAAGACGAGGCGGTTTCTTCATTTTAATTTTTTGCTTGTTGACCAAATACAACAACAATGATTTTATTCGCGCATATTTTTAGAAGACGAAAATACAGTACTTAGAGAACATCGCATCGATAAACTGGTCAACTAAAAAAATAATGGCTTTGAGAACAATACACAATCAGTGAATAAACAGATACATAAATAAATACGAAAACTAATAAATTTGTCAATGAGCTAATAGAATAATGATCGATAAAAATTACTCAGGTGATATATGAGTTATTATTATATGACCACGATAATACGCGCGCTTTGATTGGTTCTTGAAAGGTCTGTATTTCCCGTAATACCCAAGGGCATTACGGATTTAATCTTAATAGCCTACGCGCGCGCTACCCGGATGTGCAAAGTAAGAATGTCATATTGCACAGTGTTGTCGTTTTCAAATAAAGGCCATATAATAAAATACTTATTAACCTCGAACGTTCGGTCTTTACGGAAAATA
>JANSTR010155063.1:0-10506 GCA_025434805.1 Antipathozoanthus remengesaui
AGGAGGAGGTGGTGAAGGTGGAGGAGGAGGGGAAGAAGGAGAAGGAGGAGAAGAAGGAGGAGAAGGAGGGGGGAAGAAGGAGGAGAAGGAGGGGGGAAGAAGGAGAGGGAGCAGAAGAAGGAGCAAGTGAGGAGGAGGAGGAGGAGGAGGTAAAGATGAAGGTGGAGAAGAAGGAGGAGGAGGTGGAGGAGAGGGAGGGGGAGAAGCAAGAAGGAGTAGGATAAGGATAAGGAGGAAGGATAAGGAGGAGGGGAGGCGAAGAAGGCGAGGAGGATGAGGAGGAGGAGGGGAGGAGGGGGAAGTGGAGGAGAAGGAGGAGGAGGGGAGAAGAAGGAGGAGGAGGTGAAGGTGGAAGAGGAGGGAAAGGAGGAGGAGAAGGAGGTGGAAGGGAGAAGAAGGAGGGGAAGGAGAAGAAGGAGAAGGAGGAGGTGGGGGGAAGGAGGAGGGGGGAGAAGAAGGAGCAGGTGGGGAGGAGGAGGAGCAGGAGGAGGTGAAGGTGGAGGAGGAGGCGAAGGAGAAGGAGGAAGAAGAGGAGGAGGGGAAGAAAGAGAAGGAGGAGAAGAAGAAGGAGCAGGTGAGGAGGAGGAGGTGAAGGTGGAGGAGGAGGGGAAGAAGGAGAAGGATGAAGTGGAGGTGGAGGAGGAGGGGAAGAAGAAGGAGAAGGAGGAGAAGAAGGAGCAGGTGGGGAGGGGGAGAAGGAGGAGAAGAAGGAGGAGAAGGAGGAGGAAGAGGAGGAAGAGGAGGAGGAGGGGAAGGGGGACGAAATGAGGGAAGGTGAGGAGAAAGAGGAGAAGAATGAGAAGGAGGAAGAGAAGCAAGATGAATTATAGGACTTTGAAGAGCAATAAGCAATTTCAACATTTCAAAATCATTACGAGCAAATCGTAACCAAATCTGTCTGAAGAACAGTCAATTTTTCGCTTATGACGAATTGTTTCATGACCCATCATTTTAGATGAGATATTTTCAGATTTCAGACAAGATATCCATGGGAAGTCGTGGAGCAATCACTAGATTTGAAAAGAAACATCTATGCGAATATATCTTGGTAATGAATACACGAATGTATCCATTATGAATAAGATCTTGAACGAGTAGTTCAGTGATTCAGTTACTTTAAACTGTTATTACCTTCATTGATCAAAGCTAATCTCCATTTCATGTTATTCTTACAAGTAGACATATATATTAAAATCAGCCATCGCTTGACAAAACAATTTTCCATTCTGTAAGGTGAGAAGAAAAGCTGACTTTTGAAAATTTTCCGCATCGTCCGCTGGATAAGTTATCTTTTTCGTATACTTTGCTCAATTTGATAAATATTCACTCTTCCACCTGTAAATGTTGTACTCGATCTCAGTCAACCACACAACAACTGGCATGCGGATACCGATACTGTAAAACCTCCTCATTCCGAGCGCCGCGGAAATGCCAGGGAATGATGCCAGGCAACGATTCCAAAGGAGTATTAAAGGACTTTTTGTGGTACATTAATAGGTTAGAGCTGCACTGATCGATGAACTGACACAGACCTATTCCTGTGAGATTGAAAAGTTGCAGCTTGAGATTCAGGTAACATACTAACGCTCTTACACTGTAGCATTCCTGAGGTTGAACGTGCGGGAAACCGACACGCATTTCCACGTATTTATGTCGGTTGATCAGTACTTGTGGAGAGAGTAGAAAAGTCTATGCCTGTTTCCGTGCGAGACGTATACGTGTCTGTATAGACGCATACTGATCAAACGTGCTCGTGTATACAAGTACGTGTGGTTGCGAGGGATGCTTGTTTTGTGGCTGTGTGTCTTTGCTTAAACGTGTCTGATTCATGGAACTGATTGATGCGTCTGTTCTTGAACGTGTGTGAGTCGTGGAACTGATTGGTGTGTCTGTGCTTGAAAGTGTGTGAGTCGTGGAATTGATCGATGTGTTTTTGACTCATTGATGTGTCTTTACTTGAACGTGTGTGAATCGTGGAACTGATTGACGTGTTTTTAACAGATTAACGTGTCTTTGCTTGAACGTGTGTGAACCGTGGAACTGATTGACGTGTTTTTCCTGAACGTTTCTATAGTCGTGGAACTGATTGACGTGTCTTTGTTTGAACGTGTGTGAGTCGTGGAACTGCTTGACGTGTCGGTGCTTAGATCAGCTTTTCAGACTTTCATTATTTCTAATAATTTTTGCTTCTGCTAACAGTTTACAACCAGCTAATTAACACGTGTGTAGAATGCCATACTACAAATAGCGGCTTTGCTTTTCACTAATACTGCATCTTATCATACTCACTGGATCGAACGCTTCCAAAAATAAAGTGGGGGCGGGGAGTATTTCGTCCAGGGCTTTCAGTTAATTGACCGAATAGGATCAAAGTATCTTTTGCCTTTGAAACATATTCAGTTTAACAACCTTAAACTTTGTTAACAATAGCTGTAATATTGGTACTAAACCGATAGAGTCATAAAAACGCTGGATTTGAAAAAAAGAATGCACCAACTTAACTATAATTTGACCAATGTTGCAGTATGCAGAATTACAGCCGAATAGAACAAGATAGAGATTTTAGTTGATATATGAGATAGTTATGGTAGACAGCAATATGCCAGCAATGCAGTAACTCGCGTGACAGCAATAACATA
The DNA here is from genome assembly GCA_025434805.1 of Antipathozoanthus remengesaui. NCBI lineage: Eukaryota > Metazoa > Cnidaria > Anthozoa > Zoantharia > Parazoanthidae > Antipathozoanthus > Antipathozoanthus remengesaui. The sequence continues at coordinate 2,640 of JANSTR010155063.1, forward strand.
AGGCATGCAGTATTTTATAGGTAGCAGCAATGGCAAATTGCTTGCACGATTGTAACTGCATGTACCAGCTTGTGTTACAGCAACGCAACAAATCTTTATAAAATGATATCTGTCTCTCTCTCTCTCTCTCTCTCACACACACACACACACACACACGCACATACTCTCGCACTCTTTCTTTTTTTTTCTCTGCTACATTTGAAAACCTAAGGAGTAAATCTGATTATTTTGCAGTCGAAAGATGAAGTGATCCAGGATCTAAAGAAAAAGTTGGATTCAGTTACGTAACAGTTCACATCATACATCGCAAGCTGATTTCGGAATACAAATAAACTGTGTAATATCGGTGTAGGTTGGCATCCGCTGTCGGATGGGAGACATCATGTCCTGATACACTGACGTCTGGTATTAGAGGCGAATAACTCACCCAAGGAGTGAACCCATACTTCAAGCCAAGAGTCTGGAGAAGAGACTCTGTGTTTCATAAGGACGGCTGTGAATTATCTGCTCCGTTTTCTCATGTTCGGTCCCAAAATTTCATAAGAATGAGATCACAGTAGCATATTTGCAACTAAAATAATTCTGTAACAGAAAATTATTTTGTATGGAATTTTGTAACTACTCTGCCTTAAGCTTGTTTAAATGCGGCAGAGGTTTAATTCGATTGCAAGACACTTCTTGTCCATATTCAATCCAGTTTTCTACAGAATGTCTTCTTTTTCCACAGCATTTCACGATACGGTACCAGGCTAATCTGACAGCCATAAGAGCCATAACCCGTTCCCTACCAAACCCTGATTTTAAATAAACAGAGAATGTCCTAACTTTTGAACCAGATGACGAAACTCTATAAAGTGACCATTCATTTTGTTTGTCTTGAAGAGTAGATTCTCAAAATGTTTATTGTTACATGGAAATTCAGAAGTTGACAATTTTCATAAAGTTTGATAAATTTGCTGAGTACTTACTAGGAAAGTGAGGAGGGGAAGGGTTAACTAAAGTCCTTTCTTTGCCAATCAGTTTGAAACCGTCCTTCGCTCGGAATCGGATGTAACCTGCGAGGGTCCTACGAATTAGCTTTTAAAAAAAAATCAATTAATCCAGACTTTACACAAGTTAAACTCGATACAAAACAAATTGTTTGGAATATGACCACAAAATGTCAGACATCTTGGACTAATTTGAAGGTCATAAAAAAATCTTTTTATAATAAGAAAGTAGAAGTTTATTATGCCAAAAGGGCGGTTTTTGCACCGTACCTTTTGTTGAATATGAACACAAATGTTATTAAGCAAAATGATTAAGTTAAAAAAGAATTAATCCGTTAAATTTATATATTTGATTTAAGAGTTAAATGGTAATTATCTATATTAAACTTATATATAGTTTCTCTGAAATTTTCCCGTTATCCATGAAATAAATTACATTGGTTTCTATGCAGTTACGTGGCCAAAGACGTGGGCTTCAAATTTAACTAATCGTGTTGACCATAAACCGTCGTAGGGGGGTACTTCCGCAATCGGCTATACGGGTTTGCGATGCGGCCCTTTACGAGTGTGGTTTTCGGGCCGATTTCGTCTGAAATATATGGCATAGATTTTCGCTGTTTAGTCTGGAAAAGGGTATAGTTTCTATACGAGAATTTTGCTGCCATAAAGAGTTCTCTCTTTTATATGGTACCAATTTTGCTATTTTATCCAAAATATGGTATAGAAAATTGCCGTATTTGGTCTGAAAGTCACGTTCTTGCCACAGATCAAGTGAACAACTGAATCACCTTTTTCATTGGATCTTTATATTCGGAAAACTGGAAAAGCGTATTGGGAGGAAGTAGATTTGTGCGCAAGCTTCATAGATTGAAGTAAACAAGTCCGATAGATAACATATTTTTGAAAATAGTTACTCCGTTATAGTATTATTAAACATGTCGAGAAATGAGAAATTTGATATACAAATAATAAAATAATTGAATGGAAATTGTGTAAAACAAGTGTTGTATTGAAGAATGTGTACAGAAAAAGTGCTCTTCGAATAGGATTTTGTTAACAAGTTTTCAGATGGCATGTATAACAAAATATATTTGCTCGTCTATAAAATAAAAAGGTAATGTGGCCCTTTTTCCTATCAAATGCCTCTTATTTAATCGAATACTGGCATGTTCATTTTCATCAGGAAATCATCCAGGAAAACTTATCAGCAAATGGCGATCATGTTTTAAAATGAGAAGTTTATTTTTCTGGCGTGCAAAGGAATTGTACAATTTTTCTCTTCCTTCAGTATCAGGGTTGCAATGATCCTTAAAAATCCTGGAACGTTCAGGAAATAGCAAAAGAAATTCCAGGCCGAGAAAAGTCCTTGAATTTGGGTTGTGGTACTTGAAGATCCTGGAAAGTCCTTGAATTTGGGTTATGGTCCTTGAAAATTCTAGAAAGTCCTTGAATTTGGATTATGGTATATGAAATCCTAGAAAGTCCTTGAATTTGGGTTTTGTTCCTTGAAAATCCTGGAAAGTTCTTGAATTTCGGTTATGGTCCTTAAAAATGCTGGAAAGTTCTTGAATTTTGGTTATGGTCCTTAAAATCCTAGAAAGTCCTTGAATTTGGGTTGTGGTCCTTGGAGTTCCTGGAAAGTCCTTGGATTTGGGTTATGGTCCTTGAAAATGCTGAAAAACCCTTGAATTTGGGTTGTGGTTCTTGAAAATTCTGGAGAGTCCTTGAATTTGGGTTGTGATCCTTGAGGATCCTGGAAAGTCCTTGAATTTGGGTTGTGGTCCTTGAAAATTCCAGAAAGTCCTTGAATTTGGGTTGTGGTCCTTAAAAATCCTGGAAAGTTCTTGAATTTGGATTGTGGTCCTTGAAATCCTAGAAAGTCCTTGAATTTGGGTTGTGGTCCTTGAAAATTCTAGAAAGTCCTTGAATTTGGTCCTTGAAAATTCTAGAAAGTCCTTGAAAATTCTAGAAAGTCCTTGAATTTGGATTGTGATCCTTGAAAATCCTGGAGAGTCCTTGAATTTGGGTTGTGGTCTTTGAAAATTCTAGAAAGTCCTTGAATTTGGGTTGTTGTCCTTGAAAATTCTAGAAAGTATTTGAAAATTCTAGAAAGTCCTTGAATTTGGGTTGTGGTCCTTGAAAATCCTGGAGAGTCCTTGAATTTGGGTTGTGATCCTTGAAAATTCTAGAAAGTTCTTGAATTTGAGTTGTGGTTTGTGAAAATCCTGGGAAGTTCTTGAATTTGGGTTATTGTCCTTCAAATCCTAGAAAGTCCTTCAATTTGGGTTGTGGTCCTTGAAAATCCTGTAGAGTTCTTGAATTTGGGTTATGGTCCTTGAAATCCTAGAAAGTCCTTGTATTTGGGTTGTGGTCCTTGAAAATTCTAGAAAGTCCTTGAGTTTGGGTTGTGGTCCTTGAAAATTTTAGAAAGGCGTTGAATTTGGGTTGTGGTTCTTGAAAATTCTGGAAAGTTCTTGAATGTGGGTTGTGGTCCTTGAAAATTTTAGAAAGTCCTTGAATTTGGGTTGTGGTCCTTGAAAATCCTGGAATGGACAAATGTTTTCACCTTTTAACTTTAAATGACCAATTTGACTTTGTCATATTTAGACATAATACCTTTGATGTACCGATGTTTGAAAAACAAAAATGGAGGCTCGAATTTTTCCCAAAAGTTAATCCTGTAAAGCTCTCAATATACAAAATAATACAGCTTTTTAATATTGTATGTTTTATTTGGTACAGAAGGTCCTTGCATTTGCTCAAAATCCCAGTTTTTTCTCTGCTTTTAATTCGAATACCCTCTTACATCATAAGAAAAAGGTAGATTTTCTCGTTTTCTGAGTTATTTGACGTCATTCCTCGATTTATGTTAAAGGAACAGAGCAGCATCGCGCGTGTTTCTATACAACAATATAACACGCTATGAAGTAAGAGGGCACCAGAAAAGTGTTGGGAGAAAACGAGGCGAAGCTGAGTTCGAGTTCCCTCTTACGTCAAAGCGTTTTATATTATTCATAACTATTTTCCGCAATACAATACGAAACAGCTCATTGGAGTGTGACCGTGTACTGTTGCCGCGTGGTGAACAGCGAACAAGACACTAAACTTTATTGCAACATTACAAACGACCTCATTATAGTCGTATAGCTCATATCTACGTACTTACAATCTTCCACTATTTATTACTGACTTCTATTACACAATGCGTGTCAAATCTCTTGCACTCTAAGTGCTTACAATCTTGCACAACTCGTGCTGTGTTTCGTTACACAACATGTGTTGAATCTATCGCACTCTAAGTGCGTACACTCTTATGCACAACTCGTGCCGAAGTCTCTTACATATCATGCGACAAATCTCTTGCACTCTAAGTGCTCACAATCTTGCACAACTCGTGCTGGGTTTCGTTACACAACGTGTGTTGAATCTGTCGCACTCTAAGTGCTTACAATCTTATGCATAATTCATGCTGACTTCGATTCACAACTTGTATTAAGTTTCTTGTATACCAAGTGCACATTTTGCTTACAAATATTTAAATGCAATGTACCTCGAACATTATATGTACAGTATATATGTAATTATCTAACTGCATGTAAGTGTGCCCTGCCCGGTACGAAAAACCAGAGATAAAAACCCTGTTTTCTCTTTCCTTCTTATTCAGGGAAAACTTCTCTGGAAAACGTACTCTCCGATCGAATGCAGAAGCACAATCTCTCGGAGATTAGAGCTCTTCCAATATATATACAATAAATTATACCTATATAAAATCAGTGAAACAAAGTTTGGCTTCGCTGAACACAGAAATGGCGAGAGAAATAATCCGCTTCGAATGAGCCCTTATATGCCCACAATACACGGAAACTATTTGAATCATCTAATCACCTCACACCGAAACAATGCTACAAGACGTCATGAATACGTTTTCCGACTCTCACTTCGTTACGGCGGAAAACTTCAATTGTCTATAATATTGCATTTATGTACGTTATGCAGTACAAGCCGGTATACAGAACATACTGGATATACAGGACATACCGGATATCAGGACACACAGGATATCCAAGACATACCGGATATCAAGACATGCAGGATATTCGGGACATACGAGATATACCGATGACACAGGACATTCAGGACATGCCGGATATCAGGACATACAGGATATTTAGGACATACCGGTATACAGGACATACAAGTTATTCAGGACATACAGGATATTCAGGACATACGGGATATCCAGAACATACCGGATATCAGGGCATACGGGTATACAGGACATACAGGTTATTCAGGACATACAGGATATTCAGGACATGCAGGATATTCAGGACATACCGGATGTCAGGACGTACAGGATATTCAGGACATACAGGATATTCAGGACATACCGGATGTCAGGACGTACAGGATATTCAGGACATACAGGATATTCAGGACATACGGAATATTCAGAACATACCGGATATAAGGACATACAGGATATTCAGGACATGCCGGATATCAGGAAATACAGGATATTCAGGACATACAGGATATCAGGACATACGGGATATTCAGGACAAAGCGGATAGATGTCAGAACAAACAGGATATTCAGGACATACCGGATATCAGGACATACAGGATATTCAGGACATGCCGGATGTCGGCAGGACATACAGGATATTCAGGACATACTGGTATACAGGACATACAGGATATTCTGGGCATACATGATGTTCTGGGCATACAGAATATTCAGGACATACAGAACATGCAGGATATTTAGGACATACGGAGATTAATCAATTGTATTTACAGCCGATTGCGACTGTGTACAAACCGGGTCTGACCAATACAACACAGCACAAATTGGGACAATGCCAGATGAAGCCGTTTCATCCTGATTTACAAGTGCATTTCGTGTCTGTTGTTGCTTCAGGCTACGAACCAGACTGTATACTCGTGCGGGAATCTTTAGTTTTTTCAATTAGTAACTTCTCGCGAAGCATTTTTCAGCATCTTTGTTATTATGTACTTTCTAAGCCGTTCGCTGTTTAATCACTAAACCTGCCAAAGAATAATAATTTTCATCGTCCAGGCTAATTGCGCCCATGAAATTGGAATACTGTGCTTGTTTAATTATTTCATGGTTCAGCAACAGCAAGCGTGAAAGTTCCGCGTAATTTCAAATTATTTCCCAAATTAAACAAAAGTCCGTAATAGAATAACGGTGAACTATAGCTTTTCAATAGATGGTTATTTTTGTAGTTTCAGTGCATAAAAGGCTTCGAACCAAATTACCGTCCCATATACGAGTTGAATATTGGTTTCAGACAAAGTGTTTATTTTAACCCTTCCCTACTAAATTCCTAAAAGTAAGTTTATCGAGGTTAAAGAAAATTGTCAACTTTTGAATTCCATCAAACAATGAACATTTAGAGAATCTACTCTTCGAGACAAACAAAATGAATGGCCCCACTTTTTAGAGTTCGTCAACTGGTTCAAAAGTTACAACATTCTTTGTTTATTAATTTGAAATTTGGTTTAGTAGGGAAAGATTAAGAAATCAGTTAATCTATCCAGCTACCAGGGAAAACAATATCACAGTTATTTACAATATAATACGGAGAGATATATTGGACAATCTATTAGGTATTCTGGCGCTCAAAATCAGTATAACTTCGGAAAACTTTTGTTCTGTTTATTGTGCACAGTCAAGTATAACATCCGAATTGTATCAGCAATTCACAAGTGCCTCATATCAAACTGAAATTTGATTGGTTGGAAGTCGTCGAAGGGCGTAAGTAAAGCCAGTGCGATTTTGCACTTCATTCAGTGTGAAAACAGCCTTTAAGGAGGTGGTTGTCGTCAGGTTTGGAGAGTATTAGTTTGGTGAGTAATAATTCAACAATTAAGTTACTTCAACTTGTATGAGAAGAAAAGTACCACACTCGGTGTTAGGTCCCCAGCTTCTGCCAGGCATTTGTACATACATTACTGTTTAGATTTTACAAAACAAAGAATTGGAAATATTTTCACACTTTCGCATCTTGCTTATCGAGAACGTTTTGGCGCGCATTTGAAAACACCGCTTTCACTCGTTTCACCCAGTCGCACGATTCTTCTCCCTTTTTGCGATTGCGCGCCGAAACGCCAATCATGATAAGGAAGGAATGATTCTTTGTGTACATTTGATTGGCCGTTTTCCTGAAAAGGAATAGGTTAAACAAGAACTGGCTATTTTGCGTTTGTTTCCTTCGAAAATTATTTGTTCCTTCATAATAATCGACAACAAACAAACAAACCCTTTTATTTTCACTTTAGGTGCAATACAATAATCATAAATTCTTGGTCCCAGTGGTATGTTATAATATAAAAGGGCACGAATTCGCAACTCAGCGCTAATAATCGCATATAAGCTCGGTACTTGGTAAAAATAGTCGCAAACTTTATTCAAGCATAAATCAGACGAAGATAATTATTCATTCATTATAAAATGGCAAGAGATGCTGTCTTGTCAAGATGTGTCGCAATTTCTGTGCGTGCATGCCCACACGAGCACATTTACGATGACGACTATTTTGTGACAATCCGTAGATCTTTATCACAAACTTTTAACTCCACATTAAGTCAACTGATAATCCATTTCAAGATGACGAACTTCGAGCGCAAACCCCAAAGAACCAGAGCAACTGGAAACTGAATCATTTAATACTTTTCTGTTGTTAATGTTTACGATGGTGAAAGATAGAGCCTTGATTAGAGGCTATGTCGCAGGAGAATATATTTCCGGGGAATTTATATCCGGTTATTTTACCCTAGAAGGCTTTTAACTACATTATTATGTTTGTTGAAAGGGGGAGGGAAGGAGAAGGAGTCCTTTTACACACCTTG
>JANSTR010155074.1:0-10506 GCA_025434805.1 Antipathozoanthus remengesaui
TTCAAATGTTTCTTAAATACACCAAGCGACTTAAGCTCACGGAGTTCTGCCGGAAGGCTATTCCACAGCGCTGGCGCGGCAGCATGAAAAGAGCGAGCACCTAGAGTTGTGCGCATGATTTCCCTAGGGCGATCTAAAAATAGAGAGTCGTTTGAGCGCAGGGAATACACAGTAGATGATCTGATACTTACTAAATTACTTAAATAACTAGGTGACATGCCATTGATAGCCTTAAAAGCTAAAATTAAAATTTTGAACTGAATCCTTTAAGGCACAGACAGCCAGTGAAGTTCAAAGAGAATTTGAGAAATGTGATCATATTTTCTGATGTCGGTAATTAATCTGGCAGCTGTATTTTGTATTCTTTGTAATTTGGCCAGCTGATATTTAGGCAGTCCATAAAGTACACTATTGCAATAGTCCAACCTGGAGGTTCTAACAACTGCACTTGAAGATCAAATGTTTTCAGGAAGGCTCCAAACCGCTTCCAAAATCGTAGACAGCGCTGCGCATGCCCTGTGCAACCATTGAGAACTTCCAGCACAAAAAGGCCTTCGAGCTGGGGAAACTTTTGAAATCAACACAGTAACCAACGAACGTCTTCACTGCGCATGACGGTTGCTAAGTAACACGATGCCAGATTATCTGAAATATGGCCACTCTACAGTTCCTTAATATGAGGGCTCAAGATATATTGGCGTAAAATATTTAATTGCACCTTTTCGCAGAAAACCTTTTTGCAGTTTCATATCATGAATTATCATTGTGAAAATCGACTGCTCGGATATTTGTCATTTCCAGTAATGAAAGATTAAAATATGCTGTCGTGAATAGAACCGGATATCGTTGCAATTTTATGGTAACTGACAAGATACGAGACGCGATCTCTTAAAAGCTGATTATTCCTTTCAAAGTGGTTGCTATATTAGGAAACATACGATATGCCCTCCGGTGGTTGATACAAAGAGGATATTACACGGCCCTGCGGAGATTAGAAATTTCTCTTTGATGTTTGAAGAATATTTCACGGGTTAGCGCAACGAGCAAGTGAAATAATTTTCGTGTAGTCGTGTAATGTTCTATTTATTAAAAAAGCCGTGGAAATACCAAATCATTTAATTTTACCATTTTTGTGTAATGCTGAAGGCGTGGCAATTTCATGTGTGAAGATTAAAGATAAGATATTTTCGCGCCAAAGCTTGCCTTGCATTCATTGGTGATAAAATAATGAAACAAATCGTGTTCCGCTTGGTGTTTTTTGAGATTTCTATCCTTTTTAGCAAAAAATTGAAAACTTTTCTCGGAGGAAGTACTAGATGGCAAGAAAATGCAATATTTATGTTGTGTAGCACTGAGAAATGGCTTTAACAAAAGTAAACTCATTAATGTAACAGAAATCAAAATAGGAAATTGCTATTTCCTTTCTAGAAATGTCTAAGATATTAAAATAACTCTGGCTTGCAGAGTATCAGAAACTTTTTGTGTGATAAAGTGAAGCAGTACATTGGGAACTGAATTACAAAACACTGCACAGTTTTAAATACTGAAATACACTTTTCCCGTTTTAGTAAGAGAAAGTGATGTCTTGGTGATGCATACAGACAAACATTTGATCACGCACCATTTGTTTTACGTGAAGGTGTGTTTTAGTTTTGTTTATTACGCATAGTTTAGCTTGATTAATCAATTGTGATCTTGTTTTGTTCAAAATTACATTTACTGATTAAGACACGTTCTTTTATTGTTCTTTAAATGTGGGTTTAATTAAATAATTTGTGGCTCTTCATCTGAAGTGCCCCCGCCTGTTATAGTCTGTTTTCATGGTGTCAGTTGGGAATTTTTTGTGTTTTGTCATACAGTGGAAGCGGCATGTAAAACTGAAAATGTTTTTGAAAACCCTATACAAGCCTCAAATGGAACTGGAACAGTTAGTTCAACTTGTTTTAGCCATTTTTGAGTTAGCTTTTTTGTTTCATATTCACACAACTAGAAGAAATTAATCCTGATTAAATTAAAAAGATAGATTGCGTATTGATTATGAAAATTCAGCAAAACTTTCATTATAATACCAACAAAACGGATGTGTTTCAATTGCTTTTACAGATAAAGTCGTTTTGCTGTTGAGATATTGTACTTCATTACAAATTTTCGCTATGTTTTAAAATGTTTTCATTTAATTTTGTATCCAATTTTTTGTCAAGCTATATACGTATTTCAATCAGTTAGCATTTGAAAGCTGTAGTTTTTGTATAAAAACAATTTATGAAATTCAGTTCCTGCAGTAAATATTGTTAATGAAATTAGTAAATTAAGCTCATTCGCTAAAAACAACTTCATTTCGCCTCAACACCAGTAGTGCTTTTAAGAAGTTTTGATGCATTACGAAATCAAAACCCAGCAGACAACTAAATCAGTAAGTCGTTTTGGCATTAATTACTAATGTCTGTATTTCCTTTGATGGCTTCATTATAGTTTCAGCTGCAAATTTAATTTGCATATGTTTTCAAGAAACACGGCAGTTCTTGCCAGAATCTAATTTTTGATTTGTTTTTGTTAAACTGAAAGAAGTAAGGAAAATTTGTAACTGTTGTACGTAGAAAATATAAACAAATTGTTCTACAAAGTATTTCTAACCGTAGTTTTTTCTTTTTTTAAAAAGTGATACAATTTATGGATGAAAGAAACAATTTGTTTTAGTTAAGACTTTAAGTATCATTAAACTTAAACATTAAACTCTTTTATAACTGTAGCAGTTTACAAACTAGTCCTTTGAATAAGTCTTTAAAAATGAATAGCCCTTACCAACTGTTTTTCCAAGATGTTATCACATGTATTTCTTGCTAACTGTTACGTAATGTGCACTACATACTCCAATCTCGGGTTGCCATTATGCAAATTCAACAATTTCTAGATTTCGCTAAAAATAAAGGCAAAATTACTGGTTGGTGGGCTAATGCATAATAAACCACATCGCTAACTTTCTGTGCTTTCATCAGTTAAGACTGACCACAATTTGATTTGAGGGTATAAGCATGTTGACTTTCCTTCTATAATTTGTTTTCTGCCGGCAGAGTAAACATGAACTGATCGTCTTTGATATTTAGAAGATGGTAAACGAAGCCTTTCCAGCATTTCTATAACTTCCCTCATTTTATCATGGCAGTCAACGAGGATGTTTTCATCGCTTTCTCATACCTTTCGGGTGCGATCGTAATTCTCGGAGTGCTACTAAACGGCTTGGTCTGTGTGACATTTATCAGATATCGTTGTTTGCTAACACAAGGACATGTTTTGGTGTTTAGTATGACTGTAAGTGAGTTCTTTTGCTGTGCAGTCTCGGTACCGATGTCTCTGATCTCAAACATCAACAAACGATGGATGTTCGGAGAGTCTGGGTGTTCTATCTCCGCATTCGTTGTCACTTGGTGCGGTCTTCTCAGCATAACCCACCTTGCCGCTTTATCTTACAGCAGACACGAGGCGATAACTCTCACCAGGAAAAGGTTGATATGTAATGCTAAGATTACATACGTCGTGGTCGCTTTATCTCTTTACTCGTTCCTTTTCGCAATCGCGCCAGTAGCTGGTTGGTCAAGATACTCGTTGGAAGGAATTGGAACTAGTTGCTCCGTCGACTGGAAGTCTTCAGATGTAAACGCTGCTTCGTACACCGCTTGTTTATTCCTTGGTTGTTTTGTCCTACCCATTGCAGTGATCTTGTTCTCCTATTGCAAGTTTTACAAAGCACTGAGACAAATGACTCGAACTTCAAGTAATAATTGGGGCAGTAGATCAGAGCTCACCAGAAAAACAGCAAGAACTGAGCAAAAGATGGCCTTCCTCTTCCTTGTAATGGTGGTGGCGTTTCTGATAGCATGGAGTCCTTATGCGGTTGTTGCCCTCATTTCTGCATTCCAAGGATCTGTTTCCATTGATCCATTATCGGCCAGCATCCCAGCTTATTTCGCAAAGTTATCGAGTCTGTACAATCCAGTGATTTACTTCCTCATGTACAGACGCTTTCGAAGAAAGGTCATCCGCCTTTTGCAGCTTGCTCGATTTTGCTTCCATTCGGGGGAAGAGGCTCTGAGTAGCAAATAAGTGACATGAGGTTATATCCAAGAGGGAACAGTAAAGAAAACGGAAAATCAAGGAAGTTGCGGTAGAGAAATCCCTGGATTATCGTAGGAATACCGATCAACCAGTAACACATACAACATGATACCATATTTGCCATTCATTTTACAGAACCTACCTTTCGTTCCTTGTTGTGATACATTACTTCTATGACGGAGAAAATGTTTCAAAGGCCACATGCCAGACGAACCAATTCAAGATACCGTAAAGTCTATTAAGACCCTCTCTCGCCAACTTTGGGTCTTAAAATGGTTTATACTCGCCTCCCGGACAAAGTAAAATCTGTGTAGAGAACATAACAGGATCATCAAGCAACTTCCCGTATACAATGGATGCGCGATGATTTTAACTTTGATTAAACTGTAAAGGCATTTACACTCATTTTTGATTGATATAAGTCTGTTTAGACCAGCGCTGGAGTAAAGTACATAAGCCCCACTCTCCGGTTCATTTACTGCAGCTCAGTTCGTTAGTTTGTAGTCTTCTGGGCCCAGTTGTTTAAAAGTGTGTTAGCTCTAACCAAGTGTTAAATGGTAAACCACGGTTCAGATTACTTGTTCATAAGCTGGTTGAAGTTGAGGTGCTGAGGGGGCTGAGGTTGCATCGTCAGCTTGGTCTGATATCAGCTGCTTTCACATTCACTGGGCTTTAAACATTATTGTAGTAAGCTGTAATTTTATTAGTGTAGCTAAGCTTTGCACTACTTATACCATAACCTGATCGAGAGTAGTAGTATTTCAGCGCAAGTATGAAGTAAAAATTACAGATAGTTTCCAACCATTAGGGGACGTGCGCTCCCCTGCTAGTTTCCCGCCATTAAGCGATGTGCGCTCGCGAGCTAGTTTCCCGCCATTAAGCGACGTGCGCTCGCGAGCTAGTTTCCCGCCATTAAACGACGTGAACTTGCGAGCTAGTTTCCCGCCGTTAAGCGACGTGCGCTCCCCAGCTAGTTTCCCACCATTAGGCGACGTGCGCTCGCGAGCTAGTTTCCCGCCGTTAAACGACGTGAACTTGCGAGCTAGTTTCCCGCCATTAATTGTACATATGTGATGTATACGCAAGCCGTTACAATCTCAAAATAAACAGATGCTGTTACAGAATTAAATTTATCAGGTAATTAATATATTAAAAAACAATAGCATGATTTGTAAGTGGTATTTGGCATAAATACCACTCATAATATTTTAAAGTCAACTTTTAAATATCACTCGTGATATTTATGCCAAACTGATACTACTACAAACCATGCTATTATCTATACTAATGGGACAATCTTTACGTTATCTTTTTAATTTATTCTAATTCAGTAAAACTTCATTCCATTGGTCGACAATTTCTGATCATCTGGTGAAAAATGGAGCAAATGAATGAGTGCCTAACCATATAGTGCACGCGGAAATCGGTAACCTGGTAAACAAAGTCTAAGTCTTCGAAACACTTATTTGAAAGCAACGACGTTTCCAGACGCAACAGTATTACATAAGTTATTAAAATTCATTATTGTATGGCCACTATAGTACGCGCGCTCTGATTGGCTCTTGACAAGAAAAGATATCATGATATAATTTGATAATGACCGGTCATTATGAGATTTTTTCTCAGACCGCCCGCTGACTAGATTCATTCGCCGCACGAGTTGGGGTAAAATGCCGAAATAAAAGCCATATAATAAATAACTTATTAATGATCCATATTAACCTTGTCTGCTCGGTCATTGCAATGAGTGATGTCATCACCCTATGTATTGGCTCGGTCAATAAAATCAAGGCCTCGTTCTGAGATTTCCCTGCAATGACCTCACACTCGATCAATAAGTAATATTTAAATTCCTGAACGACATTATTAATTCAGTTGTTTAGATTAGCTGGAAAAATATTTAATAATAATAATACTGTAATATAATAATAAATGGTTCTACAGAACCAAGTTAAGTGACCCGTTCTCCACGTGAGTTCCTATAGCTCCGCGGGTAGAGCATCTGACCGGTAAGCAGAGGGTCATGGGTTCGATTCCCGTTAGGGACCCGGAAGATTTTTTTTTTCTGAGTAAAAGCTAGTGGTAACAGCGATAAATCTTCCCCAATAATCATAATGCTTTAAATAACAGTATATCAATTAAAATATAGTTCTTCACCTGTCAAATACTGCTAAATATTTGAAACAAAAAGTTAAGAGTAATAAAATAAGACTGTAAAAACAACAAAAAGTAACAATGATAATAACTCGAGATAAATGGCACTTTGTTTAAAGAAATGTAACGTGGTAAATCTATTGATATCATGGGGAGCAGAGAATTTCGGAGAGAATTATTGTGCTGACGGACCAAATGATTTACACACATCTAAACGTTAAAGAAAGTGTGTGGGAAAACACAAATCAAATAGCGAAGTTTGACCAACAACATAGAATTGGCACGCAAATTGTACGTCCATCCGCACCCGGTATCCCCCTTCGTAATCAGATGGTCGGCCCTTAAAGTGTTAAAGTAACTGAAATAGGGAAAAAGTGTTATGTAATAAAGAATACAGTCCTTTTAACAATAAACTAGAAAAAGGAACCGCCGAACAGTTTAGCTTGGGGAGGAAATGTTTATTTGCTTTACACTTGTTCGTGATATTAGAATAAATACTGTAAAAGGTTGTTGTCTATTTTACAGAATGTTGCTTTTATAGTTTTATAAATCCGGACGAAATGAAAAACGTCTACAAATCGAGGCGGCATTATTGAACAATTTCAAACTATTTCTTCAGGCGACGGTGCAATTTCAATGTTGGCAGAAATAATTAAAGGTTTTAAATTTCTCGAAGCATTGAATATTGTTTTGAAAAAGAAAGGACAGATGAAAGTGCCGGATACTTGGGACTGTGTTGAAATTTTAACTGTTGCGCACATAGTATTGCGGCCTGTCTCGCTGTATTACGAAGAGATAAAATGATTGACAATCTGGCATCAGGTTTTAGGGTTCCTGATTTAACAAATGATTCTAAATTTCTGTGTTGTTGGACGAAAAGGGAGCTCAACAGTTTTTCACAGGCCACCTGTCTCGATTAGCCCTTACATGTATAGTTATGCACTCATTAATTTATAAACACATTCTTTTTTTGTATACCCTGCGAGCAGAGATCTCTCAAATATTACCTTTCTATTTAAATTTGTGAGTGTAAATAAAATTATTATTGTTGTTGTTATCGGTTAAAACTTTAAAAACATGCTCATAACTCACAACACAAATCTTTATGCAAATCAATCAACTCTGTCTCCAATGTTGGGGTTAGTCCAGTGTTTTAGGAACCACATTCTGAGTTGACGCAATATAACATATTCAGTGAGTATACAATCAATTTTATGTGCGATACTCAATAAACAGCTGTAACGCACATATTTAGCCAGTAGGTTTGCAGTAAAGAAACAATTATAGCTGTAACATTAGCTGTGACACATACATTTAGCTAGTCGATTTGCAGTAAAGTAATGTACAATGTGTGATCGAGACAAATAGGTAATGAGTTTCACTACTTGTTTCTTTGCGACCACGATAGCTTCACCCAGATTAGAGTTCACTTCTTAGAGAGATTGTTAAAGGTTAATTCAAATTTCTCTCTATTTGATCACTCAAGCATTTTTCATTATATAGTATCAATGAAAGATAAAACAATACAGAATGTAAGTAGTGGTTTTATTCATCAAATCATGAGTGCGTATCATGATATATCAGTATCATAATATTATTTTTTTGTTTGCTTAGTAGAACGTAATTATTGGATTTATACTGATGTAAATATTTACGTTTTTAAAGTACCAATAAAATTATTATTATTACTATAAAAGTATTTCTCTGTGAATCATCCAGTCAAGACCAAGTTGTCGAGTACTATTAGGAATTTCGAAATGATCGGTAAATGTTATTCATACTGAGACAGTTCGTAGCCCTATTCATTAACGCGTTACTCTGACTTCTGTCCTGAAAATTCTGCTCTGCAAATGTACAATGCTCTTGTCGGGCCAGAGCAAGCTAGATAATTGTTGTGTGATGCCACAGTTATAGCGTCACGCTATACAGCGTAAACTGTCACACATTCAAAGCCAACAAAGTCTGACCTTTCTGGAGCCCAGGGACGGGGGATTATCAAAGTGAAATACAAAATGATAAATACAAACTGGAGTTAACCGAGAAGAGATCTGCGAGCTTGTTAAAGTATAAAAAAACCGACTCAAACCAATAAATGTAACATATTATGCATGCGGTATGGACTAGCTCATATTCATAACTTGCAGTTTCAAGAGTAATTCACTCAATGTGCTCATGGCTGTGCAATTTCACTTCTCTCAGTTAAATAGTTTTGGTGTGGACAACTAAATACCGTTACAGGTTGTAATCTTCCACTTTTATAGGCTCTCAGATTAACCCTAATCCAAAGACTCTGCGTGACAGTCGAGTCATACATTGAGTAAGCTAGAAAGGCCTGAGGACTGCAACGGCACAGCGCCTTCTAGCTGTCCAAGCAACAGGAAAACGCTGCATTGCACCGTTGGTCCACTGACGAGACGCAGTGTTATGTGATACTGTACAGTTGTTTCTACCAAAATGCAGGACAGAATAAACTCTCCACATTCCATGTTAAAAAAATCAATTATAGCTGTAGTAGTAAAGGCTCACCTTCACCGTTGGACAGTGGTAAACTTCGAGTCTGCTCTGTTGAGACAGTGGTGAGAAGAAGGGCTAAGCTTATCACCCATCTGAAAAACAAACCAGACTTATTAGTTCCTTTGATCAGTCTTTCTTTGTAGTCGAACTTTTTCACACTCACAGCTCGTTACTAAAATCCAACATTTCGGTGCACTCCCTAAGGCAATGACTGAATTATGAGACAAGCTTTATATTGTCTCGTTTACCGCTAAAACATAGTAATGTTTGTGTTCTTTCTATAACTATTCCGTGATTACGTTCTATTCTGCTGTTTTCCCTTGTAGTGCATCACACCAAATGCTTGCCAATAAGTGATATTTTTAAATGGTCACACAAGTATTTGTACCAAAACAAGCTGTTGAACGTTTCTTCTGTCTGAACTAGAACTCCTGCCACAATAATGTTAAGAAACGAACTGACAGACATAAAACAAGAAGCGCACAACGAGCTATTATGCCACATAGTGACAAAGAACTAACTTTTAGATTATTGTGCTTGGCCAGTTATTAAAATGTCCGCAAATTTAATAAAGAGTGTTGCCAACAGACCGCGGCACGTTCAAATTATTTGTTCCTAGAGTGTGAACGGAATAACGCAATAATTAAAGTGCTTTAGAAATAAACGAAAATTTAATATTTCGGGCTCGGCTGTGTTTAATACTCGTGCAGATCTACAGTTGACGTCTGCGCGGCCGAAGCACGATTACGATTAATGCCGCAACTTATGCCTACCTCAACAACCGCCGCATATTACTTCTCAATGCCACATTCCACATACGGAACCCAAACAGGCCCTGCACGAGTTCTGTTTGGAAACTCAGCACATACACTACAAAATAATTGGCAATCACAGCCCCAGTGCACCGGGCCTTTCTTTGTCAGCTCTGAGTCAGAAGCTAAAGACTGGCAGGAAACAAATCAGGCAAGGTAAAGGAGTGTACGATTTCACACTCTTTGATTTAAAATTAACCTATCTGAGCCCGGAATTTGTTGAAACCGATACTTAAAAAGGGTCACACATTTCGGACCACGGGCCCGCCAGGTGATGAAAATTGGATAAAACGACAGATACAGCCGAAATATGTGACTGGCATGATTTCATTAATAATACCTGCTTTCTCAACGACAGCCCGATTTTTCAGTCTTTACTCTTGTGCGAAGAAATTTCAAAACATCTTTAAAAAAGCTGCAATACTTACAGAATTAGCATTCTTGGAGGAAACCTGATATAATGCGACCGCCGTTCCATTGAATTGATGGGACAATGAAAGACCTCTTTTACACAACAAGGCCTCATTCTTATGTATTAACACTAACCTCTTGCAGTCATGTAACACGAGATGAAATTAGGCGCATCGCGTCTGATACAAAGAAAATTATGTAGCGACAAATTTCTCCCACCGTCATTCTAATATTTTGTCTAAAGCCAGAAACGCTCAAGAAATAGGTCACTTCTTTAATCAATAAACGTTTTGAAACCGTTCATCGGTTTGTATGGCACGTCCGCTTCTCCGGTTTTGTTTATTCTAAAAAGCCAGGTTTGTACTTGTGTGAACTTTTGTCGAATTTGCGGTCAGACAAGTATTGATAAAACAGAAGACCGACAAAGAAATATGTGAACTTTTATAGTTTTGACTTTTGTAAAAGAAAAAATACGGCGATGATATTAAAGGTTCATTGGAGG
>JANSTR010155085.1:0-10505 GCA_025434805.1 Antipathozoanthus remengesaui
TTTTCCAAGGCAATTAGGGAAAAATAGAGTTCAGAATGGGCCAATCAGATTTGAGGAAATTGTAATTATTATAATAAATTTGTTTATTATTTCACAACGAGTTTGTCCATCAATTTCACGCGTGCGTTCACATCTCAAATTTAATGCATGAGTAACCGAAGTGAATAACATAGGATATTCGGTGTTTGATGAACCAATCAGAGCGCGCGAAACGTGCTATTCACCTGTTTGGTTAATACTAAATATATATATATATATACACTCTACAGCTGAAGTGTTACTCAAAGATTTTATACAGCACAATTTCATGGCACATACCGCCATGTTATTAAAAAAATATTTAAAAATCAGAGCTTGCTTCGGTGGTTAAGCTAGATTAATAGATTAATTTGTAAGGTGCAAAATTAAAAATGATCAGGCAAGATAGAAGGCGTCTTACCAGAAAATGCCGCAACTGTTCTGAACTTAAACACATTCCATTGGAAAACCCAAAGTGAATGTGTATTGTGTACGTAGCTGGATAAAGGCTCTTTATGATTTTGCAAACGACATATCTAACATATGTTCCATCTGTTTGTAGTCTTCGTGTACCAGCCCGGCCGGGATTCCGGGTCTTCCAGGGAAGCCTGGGGACCAGGGTCCAGCGGGCCGTGACGGACGGGACGGGATAAATGGGCAAAACGGAGTCCATGGACAACCTGGACGTGACGGTTCTCCTGGAATAAAAGGGGCCCAAGGCTCTACCGGTCCCAAAGGAGAACGCGGTCCTCAAGGTCTCACTGGTTCCCCCGGACCTGGGTCCACAGCTGCCAACTGGAAGGAATGTGTCTGGAGGAAAGGCGACGACAAAGACAACGGAAATATTATGGTAAAGTAACATTTACTAATGGATTCTCCCTCATGCTGCTATACTGAACAATTTAGTGAACTATATTTGCCACATTATTAATGTATGTTATAATATAGATTTGACATAACGCTTGCTCTGATTGGTCCAAAAGCGTGCTCCCTCACAATATAAAGCATAATTACCATGACAACTATTACTTTTTTTCGATTTCCGAGGGAATCAAAATGGCGGCGTCCCAGCGTGACTTGCTAGACTTTTCTTTTACATTTCGACTTGGGAAAGTGAAGAAAACTACACTATTCCCATTGCTGACTTAGTCTCCAACTTTAAAAATCCTGCATGGAAAAATTTGAAGTGTTCCAACGATCCCCCCTCACTGACCCAAAACATAGATAAAATGAAGTAATCAGTTAATAAAACAGATTGTTTATTCTGAAGATATTCTTGTTGTTTGCTTCTCCGAATACCCTGTGTATTCCTTTTCCTCTCCCATCTAAAACCCTAAATCCGCCCATGACACGACAGCCAGAAAATTGATTTTAAATAAATGTAGATTGACACTAAATATTTAGAAAACAAATACACAGTTTATGCCATAATAGCTCAACTAGAAATGGTATAGTAATCAGAGAGCACTAAAATATTTTCAATAAATTCCCGGGGTAGCATACTCCGTACCACCTTAGCGTCTCGCGCCTTCTGCGCGGGTTATTGCAGGTGGTACTCACTTGCCTATTTATCACTTTATTTACTCCTACTCCGCTGTAAGAACACTATATGTTATTACAGGTGGCCTTCACGACTAGTTTTAAATTCTCTTCTACTCCGCTGTAAAAACACTATATGGTTATGACAGGTGACCTTCACGACTAGTTTTAAATTCTCTTCTACTCCGCTGTAAAAACACTATATGGTTATTACAGGTGACCTTCACATGACTATCTGTAAATTCTCTTCTCCTACTCCGTTGTAAGAAACACTATATGGTTATAACAGGTGGCCTTCACCTGACTATTTGTAAATTCTCTTCTACTCCGCTGTAAGAAACACTATATGGTTATTACATACTATCTATATTATTACCTACTACACCTGACTATCTGTAAATTATCTTCTACTCTGCTGTAAAAACACTATATGGTTATTACAGGTGGCCATCACCTGACTATTTGTAAATTCTCTTCTACTCCGCTGTAAAAACACTATATGGTTATTACATACTATCTATATTATTACCTACTACATCTGACTATCTGCAAATTATCTTCTACTCTGCTGTAAGAACACTATATGGTTATTACAGGTGGCCATCATTGGAAATATTTCTACTCCGCTGTAAGAACACTAAGTGAAAACTGATAAAACTGTTGTTGCACAAAACGTATTAAGAAACTAGTACAGTCTGCTAATGCGACTCCCATTCGATGGCTGTAATGAAAATTAACAGGAGACTAGCCCATAACTGTTAATCGTTTCACTTGCTGAAATGCAGCTTGTCGTCTTTACCAATATGCACAAATGGAGCCCAGTACTTCGGTTCCCTAAATCTGTGTGATTTCCTCATCTCAGCCATGGCCTCATTTAGGGCTTCACTAATATGTTCACCTGAACTTAAATGTTGGTAAAAGCTCCTCATAAAGAACATCGTGGCCTCATCAGAGATAGCCCACAGAGAAACTAACACTGCGCGTGCACCTGCTCCCAAGAATGCTCGGGCAATTCCGATAACTCCCTCAGCCCTAATCTGCCCACGGCCACTGTGACAACAGCTGAGCACCACAAGTCGAGCCCTGAGGCGTACTGACTCTAGATCTCTCACAGTCAGCATGATGTCTTTCTTCAAAGGAGGACTGGAGGACAAACTCTAAAGTGAGGAAAGATGTTATTAGAACAACAATGTGATGTAAAATGCTCTATAGAGCATATTCAA
Organism: Antipathozoanthus remengesaui; assembly: GCA_025434805.1. Taxonomy (NCBI): domain Eukaryota; kingdom Metazoa; phylum Cnidaria; class Anthozoa; order Zoantharia; family Parazoanthidae; genus Antipathozoanthus; species Antipathozoanthus remengesaui. The sequence continues at coordinate 2,781 of JANSTR010155085.1, forward strand.
TTTGCCTTTTATCGAGCAATATTGCAGTGTAACATTTTTACAAGGTACACAACAGTTTTCCTTGAAATAAAACTGATTTGAATTTCTATGTGAAATAAGAGCATTGTAACGTCTTCTAAAAATGTTATTTGCAAACGCAAAGAGACAAGAAAAATAATGATAATGAAGAGTATTTGAAAGAACATCAAAATGCTAATAACAGGTTGATAAAAATCTTCAAGAACTGAAGTCTAGAATCCCACTGCTATTTAGTGAGGTATTGTATTGTAAGCACATTAAAATTGTTAAGGTGGCTACACTTGATACTAACTTTCCATAACAAATTGTCAAGTCACACTGAAATTGGGCAATTACAACCTCACTAGGGAAGGGGAGGGGCAGTTGAATAGGTCTGTGGATCCAACTCCCCCCTCCCTCACTCATTGCATACATTGCCGAAGACGATGCATGAATCTCACACAAACTGTAAGGTTACCTGGGCGATGGTTGGGGCCAGTAGAATCTCTCCTCTCTGTATATCACCGTGAGCTGCGATGTGCACCAATTGTGCATGTGGAATCTGTTGCAGCACAGCTTCTTTTGTCGCCTTCTTTCCCGTCAGCGCAGCAACACCCAAGAGTTTGGCCACCATCTCGGCCTCCTCCTCTGAAAAAGGCAAGTTTCCCAAAATCATTTTCTTTCCTTGCGAACCCTGGAAACATCCAACTTCTGGATTCCCAACTATTAACAGTTCATCCAAGATGTCAGTGCTGGAAGATTCAAGGATGATCTTGTAGGTGGAAAGTGATGGCATTAGGGATATCTTGAGGTTTTCGGAGAGGTACCTTCCCATATTGTCCTGGATAATAAATATATTATTTTTACTATTTTTTTATTTAAATAGCACGTACATGCCGTCTTTCTATCAAAGAGTCGGCTATGACTGACCAGTCATCCGTTGAACGGCAAGAGAGTTAAAAGATATAAAAATGACACACAAATGCTACAAACAATTTCAAAGATGGCTGAAACATAGTGTCAGTGGCCTGTAGCTGGGATTGGAGGTAGGTGGATTAAGGGATGTATCCTGTACCACCACACTATACTACTCATCCCTTCTGTGCTATTCAAACCGATAAGTAGCAGTTATAAACTATATGCAAATATTTCAGTTTAATCTTACTGCACTCTCAAGAATTATTGTCAGGAAAGGTATTGTGTTATATACAAGCAAAAAATAACTGTTCACTGAAAAACTTTATGCTTGGACAAATTAAACAGCTAACTGTTGTTTTATACAGGTATTAAGTCTGGTCCCATATGGTTATTACTGGTGGTCTGCAAACTGGGTGCCAAACAAGGAGTATCACTGTGCCACATCCAAAAGGTGGTTGCCCTCTTAATGCCCAACAAAAAACCAATAATTAGAATGTACTTCACTCTGATCCTCCATGGACTGCCTGTTCAAAAGATATACAAACATAGATATACAGTCATACTTTTGTCCTCAAAAGAGTACCATAAACGCTCTAATAAGCCCCTGTTTTGTCAACTTTTCATTGATTTTATTATGTATGGAGAAGTAAACCCAACTCGTGGTTAAAATGTTAATCTCAGTTAGCACTAACCCACTTCAATCAAACAGGTAATGGTCTTACTTAACTCTTATCTGTCTGAACAGAACTGTGTTCTTGAACAATTGATAGCTCAAGCTAACTCACCTAATAAGGCTGTCTGTTTATGAGTCTGGTCAAAATATAAATTTGTCCAACTGTTAAAACAGTTGGAGCGATAACCTGAAGCACATCGATACATCTGGTTTGTTCCAACAGTCATACAAAGTCAAATTATCAGATGAATTAGAATGGCTTGGCAAATGCTTCTACTTCTATTTTGTACAACTCGAGTGTTCATCCCATATTTCAGCTCACAGACCTGGATATAAATAATCAATTAAACTGATAACCCCACACTAGAATGAACGCAATACTCGAGACTCACCGGTCAAGTTTCTTCACGTTTCAGTGCCCCTAATGCATTAATTACCTTTAACGCAGCAAACGGCAGAAGATAGAGAGGTCCTTCTGGAATGATAACCACGTGTTTCGTCTTCAACAAGTCCCTCACAGGTGCTATCAACATCTGGTAAAGAGCTGTCAGAGCAGCCTCTGCGGGGGGTTTCTCCTCACTATGCTCATCTTCTTCCTCAAAAACATTCCTCGCACATTTCTTGAACATAACTGATTGGAAGCTATCGCTTGCTGCATTCCGTTTCCTCACGTAAACAACACCATTGCCATAAAGACAGTCCAGCGTTCGATCTTCGCATTTCTGTTCCACACCTCGCACGTCCAGCTCTTGGCGGGCCTCGGTGACCAACTTGCGTACATACTCTTCAATGCCCTGCTTTTGAACAGAGAGTTTTTTGAACTGCACCTTTGAAGACTCAATCACCCAGGCATGCACTGTGAACATAGTAACTGAGTAAAAAAGAATTTGACAATCGCATGATGTTGCTGCCAATTGAATAATTTCTCCAACATTTGATATTGTGTTTTCCAGCTCTTGATCCCCCTCAAGTGGCATGAAATAGTTTAACGTCATAAGGTCAGCCAGTGCGCATGAACGCCCCCTCTCAGATGTGACAAGGGCTTGCTCATCCTTTCCAAGACAAATCTGCACATGTTGCAATAATTTGTATGCATCTACATGCTTGTCTAAAATCGACACTTGTAAACTTTGTTCTCCTTTGAGTGTTTGTCTAATACTTTCAAGCAGGTTGGTTGTCAAAGACAAATGTTCTTCACATTTCTCAAAATTACCAGTGCTTAAATGAAGTATTCCTAGATAAAAAAGACAGACTGCCTCATTATCAATGTCTGCTTGTCCACCACTAATTTGACGAGCAAGTGTAAGATAAGATTCTGCTTTAGCTAAGTTGCCTATTTCAAGATACAATAATCCAAAATTTTGATATGTATGACTTTCATTCCTTTTGGATCCTGTCTTTTTAGCAAGTTTGAGCGCTCTCTGATTACACTCAAATGCTTCTTTATGTTGTGAAAATCTAAGGTGACACTTGACAAGTGCGACAAGAGATGTGCATATCATGTCCATATCCTTTTCATCAGAGGCGATTTCAAGAGATTTCTTGTATGAATGTAGTGCTGCTGAGTAATCTTTAATATTAAAATGATATTCACCTATGCGCCGGTATGCTGCACACTCTCCACCCTTATCTCCCATCTCCTTTGCAATAGATAAACGTTTTCTAGCCTGGATTGCAGATTCCTCATAGTCTCCAACTAAGTTATAAATGTTTCCCAAGGTCGTCAAAATTTGACCTTTGAACTTTTTGTCCCCTATTTCTTCGGCAATTTCGATCGCTATTTTGCAGCAATTAATTGCTTCTTTGTACTCCGACATTCCCACATAAGATGATCCCAGCAAACCATAGGATTTCATTTCTTCATTACGCAATTGACATTTCTTAGAAAGAGTTAGCATTTCTTGTGCCAGATCCAGTGACTGTTTGTGGTTACCGATTTCGTACCTACTATCACATAAAAAATGTAGTGCCTTTCGCTCGCCCATTTTGTCTCCTTCCTTTCGACACAACTGTAAAGCTTTCTCTTGGCATTCAGCAACATCGCGGTAGTTTACTTCAGTGCTGTTCCAGATTGAATGTCCCATATTGGCATAAATCTTTTTCTCAAGAGCATGATCGCCGTGTCGTTTTGCCTTCTCCAGATGACTTTCATATTCTCTTACTGTTTCATGATGGTTACTGGCCATAACATCGCGGACAACCGTCATGTTTGATTTAATGTCATTAATCATCTTTTCGTCTTCAAGTCGAATAGCGATTGAAAGAGCTTCATCCAAATTTTGTAAACTCTCTTCGAAGTTTCTGAGATCACAGTAGACCATCCCTATGTTTGAAAGAGTCTCGCATACTGTTGGGCTCACATGCGAACACAAACGTTCTTCAATTCTATATTCTTCCTTGAAGCAAACGAGTGCGTCATCATCTCTGTTCAGTTTCCTGTAAAGTACTGCAAGGTTTTTATATACAAGAGGCAACGTTACTTTATCACAAGTATGTTTGATGGCTACTAAAGCTTCGAGGACATAAACTGCATCTTGACAGTGACTAAAGGTTAAATTCCAGTAGCTCGAAACTAGAACCAATTTATTGCACCTTGGTAGTTTGCCTGTAACCAAAAAAAAACAAAGGAGAGGAATCAATATCTAAATCACGAGGAAAACATTGTTTAGGAAGACTGAGAAGTGTAAGTCGGTATCAAAGAACTGACAATGGGTGCTGTCTGGCCTCTTCTACCCTCCCCCTCTAAATACGAATACCAACTAATATGCACAACTAGTCCCCAATATCCACACTAATAAAACTTAAAACGACATCTAAACAGTCAGTACTTGCACCCCACCTATGCTGAATGATTCACAAAATTAGACATTTCTGTTCCTGAAAAAAAGATTTGAGGAAGGAAGTCTTTTGCTGCAAAATTCAAGGAATGGGTACATGTATAGAAAACAAAATAAAACTTGTCATTCAAGATATTATATTTAACAACATGTGTATTTGACCTGAACAAAATATATATTTATTTGCTAAGCTTCAGGGAACTATATTTTTCAAAAGTGAAGATTTAACTATCTATCTAAACATTTAATTTTATTATCTTTTCAACTTCAATATCACAGTAATATGTTTCATAAACGTTTTGCCTAGGCCTTCATTTTCTTAAATTAAATTTCCTAGACACCCCTGCGCAGTAAGACGAACATTTCCTTCCACCTATAAGTAAATAATGTACAGTAATATTTACAGTATAACGATTTAGGTGCAATATCTGGAAGAAACGTTCGTGGCTTGCTCAACAGCATTCAATCTAGCTTGTTGCTGCAGTGCAATCTAGGAGGAACTTTAGGAAACGGTTTGTTGAATCATTACATTACAGTTCTCCACAGGGCTCACCTTCACCTGACATAGAAATTAGGAGACTCTTCAGTGTTTCGTTTTCTCGAAACATCTTAAAATTTGTAGCAACTACGTAGTCCAGTACACTATCCATCTCTTTAAGAATTGTTCTGTTCTTTGGAGATCGACAAACAGCTTTGCAGTACTCTACAAGTGACTCATCCAACTTGTCCATCTTGTGCAAAACTACTCCTTTTAACTTGCAAACCTGGTACGAGGAAAAGCATACTAAACATGTTTATTATAAAAATAACAATTTCTTCAATCCAGATCCACCCAGTACCATACAGCATATTTTTGGCTGAAAGAATGGAACTCTGGAGCACTATCAATCAAAATAATTTTTTTCACCCTTCATTAATTTCTGAGGGAATACACTATTTCCAAATCACAAAATGCTGCCATACATTTCAAAACTGAAAGGTGTTGTGGGATACAAACAAAAACATAGCAATATAAGCTGTAAGGTTAAACAAAACCCTTGTACCTAATTAATACACGAATTAGAATGCATTCAGAAGAGGGCATTGTATTATCAATTATTTGCCTTGATCTTGATTATTATGAAGCACTAGAATGCATCAATATGGGGATAGAACTTAGAATTTTGTTTTACTGGACAGATAGACTAGTAATCTTGTGCCCTGGTTTACTAGTCCGCTCAAATGTTTACAGGACAAGGTTAAACTGCGCTCACAGCACAGAAAATCAACAACTAGGTTTTTAATGCCTTCATAATGTTGTTTTGTCAGTCATTCTATATTATGCCTATAAATGTTTACTAGACACTCGGTACTAGTTTATGAAGAAGTTGACTAGTCTGTGAGCGTTTTTACTAGTGTTTGGACTAGCAGACTACCGCCAACTTCGAACCCTGTAAATATCGTTTACTGCCATTATACAACGATGAGAACCATAAAAAACTACATAATTTACTTCTGCCAGCTTACAAGACCAAGTACTTGTTAAAACACTCGAGGTCATTCAATGTTCACAAATGGAAATCAAACCATGCAAAGAACACTTTTATTATATCATCATATTGTAATGTCAGTATGTATAATGGTCAAGTTTCAGCTCTTAGGGACGCACCACTACAAAAGGGAAGGGGGGGGGGGGGGGTAGGCCATTTTGCCGTAGCATGTTATTTTTTAGGACAATATGGTGTGCAAGAATTTTTTTTATGATACTTGCAAAGCTTTGCAGTTTTTTAGGGGTATAACGTGCTCAAAAATCTGAAGACATGAATCTTTTCAAATAAGCTTTCGTAATTGTGAAGTTGATATATTGCAATTTGAACCTTTGGGATCACATCAAATAAATAATTCATACGCAGGTAAAGCTTTGCATTGCCTGACTCGCTCACATACTAGTCACCCGTTCCATCCCTCTGTCAGGGGCGGGTCTATGATTTTCAAAAAGGGAGGGGGGAGGGGCATGACGAGCGCTGAAGGCGCGAGTGATCATTTTAGGGTAGTCTGGGGGTATGCCCCCTCAGAAAATTTTGAGAACTTGAGTCTCTAAAATGGCCATTTCCAGCATTTAAAGACCAAAAGGGGGAAGGGGCACCGGTCCCCCATGCCCCCCTTGGATCTGCCCCTGCTATTAACAAAAGATACAAATAGTGCTACAAGAGCAATTCTTCGGTAATTTTGAAGAAATGCATTTTTTTCATTTTTATATATTTTTTATTAATACGTAGTATATTGTATTATCTTTCACCGTGTTTTGTACATTTTCCTTTTATCCGGCAAATATAGGAGTTCGTTGGAAACAGCGACGAAAATACCGTAGTGCAGAGACCTATAACCCGGTCATCCAAAGCAAGATACATACGATTCCAACCAAAAGGATTCCAAGGTTGGCCTTCTGTGAGACTTGAGTTGTATAAAGGTAATCAGCCTTTCTCCAACTGGCTCTTTCTATTCTGAACATCTTCCTCGGATCAATTAATATAGTCTTAATTTGATCTAAATTGAATCGGTTTGTCTAAATTTATGAGGAGGGAGGGGAAATCCCTTTTTTTTGGACAGTGTGTTCGTAGAAAAATTTGAATTCAGCCCCCCAAAAAAACAAACTGGGCGTGATCGAACCTTATTTTAACCCCTAAAAGATATCATAAAACAAACTATTTTTATTTGATTTATTGACAACAATAAAAACTAATTCATCAAATGCTTTCTTGTTCCAAGCTTCTACGAATCTTCTTCGAATTGATTGGACATTCAAGAAGACACCGAGTTCCCTAAAAGTTATGACTTTCGCGCATTTATCACTTAAAGTGATATCTCCCGATTTTAATCCCAAAAGATATGCGATTACCCAGTGGGGGTGTGTGTGTGTGTGGGGGGGGGGTGTATCATATTATTCGGTTACGGCTGCAATTCTTGTTTGGCTTTGGTATGTGGTTCACGGTCTCGCTTTCATAAATATGCCCGTTTGAGGTATAGACTGGTCTGTGGCAAATGTATCACTCGGCCCCAGTTTCCCGCGCGGTTTTAGCATTTTCAGTCAGGCGCGATCAGTTTCAACGGATTGCCGTTTCTTTCATTCCTTTTTTGCATTCACAACTGTGAAAATAACAAATGTGCTCTTACAAGAGTTTATGGCAAGGCCGTTAGTTGTACACGTTTCTGTGGTTTAAAAATGTGAGTCGTTGTGGAGGATGAAACGAAATAGAGTTTCAAGGCGATAGAAGTGTTCAACTCAAAGTCAAATGACAAATCTGTCTGTCAAATGTTCGA
>JANSTR010155096.1:0-10504 GCA_025434805.1 Antipathozoanthus remengesaui
TTTTAAGAATATTTTAAGAATATTTTAAGAATATTTTAAGAATATTTTAAGAATATTTTAAGAATATTTTAAGAATAATGTCGAGGCTCAAGATTTTGTTAAGAATATAATTTTGCATGTTTGAAAAACATTTACTGATTACATGTATTGCAATTGCACTCGAATCCCCTGAAATGGCAAAGCCAAATAAGAAAACAGAATCAGCCGTGTAAGCATACTGTATTGTATGTCCAGAGAATCCAGATCTATTACCTTTGAAGCTATTCGATAACACAGTCATTTTAAAAACGGAAATTCCATGTCACCGATATTCCCGAAACTATTAAGAATATTCGTAAGAATACTTTCAGGCTAAATTCGGCCAAGAAATAAGCATATCCGGCCTCGCTCCAAAAAATAATATTGTTATAAAAAAGAGTGTATATATAAGTATTTATACAGTCATTATATATGTATTTTATTATTAAGATACTCTTCAGGAGAACTTCGTGTTTGTAAGAAGGAAAAGAAAACATTATTTATAAGTTGAAGATGCATTAGTATTTCTTACTTTAATCACATGGAAAGAACGCGGTTGGATTTTTCAAATATTGAACACATACTGATATTTACAGAATACCCTTAGCGTAGATTACCTCACGATTTCTACGGTTTTACTGAAGCAAGTGCTACATGCCAATAGGCAATAATGTAATCAATAACATTTTCTAGCTTCTAAAACATGTACCGCATACTTAGTGAACAAATCACAGCATTTGAGGTGCGTGAATGTGAAAATACAATATTTATACAATTAACAGTATTGCAAGATGGTGACGTAGGAACTGTTTTTCGATCGACCTGCTTTTCAAAAAACCTGCTGATCAACAGCCCCTCTGGCGTGTCACCCCACACAGAGAACGAATAAACATGCTGTAATTAGAATCCCTTGTGTTAGCAAGGAGATACAAGGTGTACTGTAAAACGTGAGTTTTCTCTTGCTCCTGCGGCGAGGAGTTTGTTTTTATCAATTTTGTAACTGCATCGCTTCACCGTCGCGCACAGCCTTTTGAAACAAGATGTCTTTCGTATCTCTGTATGCCTCAGAGATCAAGAGTGCGATAACCAATGATTTCCGACCTCTGTGGCATTGAATACAACGTTTTGAGTACACGCCGCTCGATCGGCGATCTTCGGCGTAAGTGCAAATCAGATGTCGTGTTACTGGTCGCTTTCTGTCTGCCTTAAGTTATTAACATTTGTGCGAAAACGACTGAAGACGCTTTCATATCGCCCGAATCGGTTATTGCGATAAATGGCCGAAAATAATCGAAGCATTGAAGCTTGCAACGGGGACCAGATGGTGAGTAAAAGTCACGGAAAATAGTGGTCATTGAATTGAAAGCGTGCTTTGTAGTCAGTGTAAAAAGTCTTGAATCTTTTCTTATTTATAACCTGATATTATTAACCCCTAAGTCGACCGTATTCTAAGTAGGCGTATTGTCTTGTTAAAAGGTTTCCTTCTGGACTTGTTCAGTGGAAAGCTCTTACTGTTTTCGTAACTGGATTTTGTCGTCTACACCAGGGTACGCAATGTGTCGGAAGTAAATCGCGGGTATTGTGTAAGAAACAGTTTGTAAGTCCAGCTAGTAATTCCCAAATTCGTTTTAGAATATAGCTCATTTATTTTCGAGTTATGAATGTTTGCAAAAAGCACTTTAAAATGTAAATCAGTGTAAAATTACATTGAAGTAATGATGTTGTAGATAAGTTCATGTCTGCGAACAACCTAGCGACACAGTTTAACTGTCGCTCGAAGTTTTGCACTTTGTCATGTCCTGTTCGATTCTCTGAGGTCTTTTAGTTCGTTCAAAGCTTGCAAAAAATTGTACAGAGGTCAATAAATCCTCCGTTAAAACCCTCACGTCGTTGACACTTAAGGTGGCCATTGTTTGGAAAGACAGATTGTGTGTAACTGGACTATTTCCGGCATGTTTAGTGTAAATATTTAGTGGCAAAATCATTAACCGGACGCCAAGATCCTGTGCGCGTGACGGAGCGGCAATCCAGTTTGATGCATGTGAATTCGTTCTTTTCTATTAAAACTAAATATTTTCATTTTTCGATTTACAAAACCTATATTCACTCTGCAGTTGCAGCTGGGAACAGATCAGTGATCGGCCGAGAAAAGGGGAAAATAGCAATACGTATAACAGTAAAATTTTAAAAGTAAAAGTCTGTTGATTTGTAATCAGTTTTATTATTTCAACAAAATGTAATTTTAAATTTTGGTAATTTCATGTATTAATACATCAGATCTGCCCATTGACGTCTTGTGCTGCATGAATGGAAATCGTGTTGTTGCAATGAAAACATCGATGTTGCTAAGAATCTGTGTTAAAATACTGGATTCCATTTTAGAATTAGGAAATCAAGAAGTTTTGAGAAACATCGACACACAGAAAACCGGCAGTGAACCGTGTTTTGGAAAAGAACGTGCTTTAAAAACAACGGTGACTTGCCAAGCGGAAATATTAATTCAAGTTTCAAGACACGGACCGAAATCTCACTGTACCAGGCGTCACATGAGAGGCAGTATGTTGAATTTGAGCGCATTGGATATATACTGTGGTTCACTCTCATACTCTCGTTGTTTTGATTATTTTAAATATTTCCATTACTAGTTTTTCAGTAACCCGGTTTGTACATATTTCCTCGGTGAACCAACACCGGAAAAATACTTTCGTCACGGCTAACAGAACGTTAATTGATAATGGCTCACTAATGCTTTTATAAAATTCCAAGTCGAATTATTTTTATGATCTCGTTAAGCACTGAAATTAAAAACGTTTTGTGTTGACATCCTATCACCACTCTCACTTGTCACTTGCAGTTGCACCTCTTACCTCTAACAAAATGCTAGAGAAACCGTACACCAATAGTTTATATTTGAAAATACTTGCTCAAACTGATAAAATTTATATTTTTTTGTGTGCAAACCCATTGGTACACTTCACTTGAGAAAAATAATTAGTCAGTTATTTATTTATCAGTATATAGTTTGATTATCATTCGTACTTTCGAAACATGCTCCCAGGAGACTTTGTGGCTGGTTGTTGCGGACGGTATAGTAATTTAGTATGCTTGCGATTATCGCGGAATCTAATCTTGGTGTTTTCTCCTAAATCAAGACACTATACCACTGATGTCTAAGACAGATTGTTAAATGCTTAATACAGCTAATGTTTGTTTTTCATATGCAAAAAATTCGGACAAAGTATACTAGGTGTGTTACGAATTTAAAGTGGATATATCACGTTCAAATTCGGCGGTAAGATCGCGTTCGATCTGATTTTGATTTGACAATTTCTGAAACGCGGTTTTAATGCTGTAGAAATAAAAAATGAGCCCGCGAGCAGTGTTGAATTACCTTAAGGTTACTATTTTTAGCGACTACTAAATTTATCGATTTTGTCTGAGAAAGAATTAGCGACAACTAATTTTAGCGATTTTAAGGATTTTTATTGAACATTTGTCAGATGTAATCACATATCCAGGAGCACAACAAAGTGTGTCGACCTTTGCGTCAACACCAAAAGTAGCAGAAAACTAATTTTAGTGAGTAACATCGCTAACATTAGTAGCCGCTAAAAGTAGTGAGTAACCATTATATTAGACGAAGGCGAGTTTCCTCGCACTTATATTCACGCATGGTTATATAACTCAACAAAGCAAGCGGGCGAGTTTTCCATTTCTTTTACAAAAAAAGCAACTGAGACATCATTGAGTATCTGGTGTTAAAGGGACAGTGTGTCTGTGTACAATGATAAATCATGCTGCACAGCCAATGAGAAGGCTCGTTATATCTGCTTTATTTTATAATACAAATAATATATGCTCTAAAGCATGAACCTGAGCTGCGAGGGCATCAAAATGAGTTTGTAAATGATGCGCGCCTGTGCCGCGGTAAGTGCGTGTTATGCGTGAATTTGTGATATTTATGTGTGGTTTTTTTTTTGGGGGGGGAGGGCGAATACAACACAAGGTTAATAATTGTTGCAGTTACACAAATTTAACGCGGATTTTCCTAGGAATTTTCCTAGAATTTTCCATAATATTCGAATTTTTTCGAATATTAATAGGTTTACATACATTAAATACATTTACATTCATTAAATCAACGCGATTTTTTAAAATTTGCATTAATGAAGTGCATCGTTAATTTTCTATAAGGAAGGAGATTGCAACTAATATACAAGACCCGGTTGTTCAAAAGTGGGTTAATTTAATCCACGAAGTCCGATCGTTATAATGCATTGTTTAAACACTTCAAAGAAACTAAGTTAGGTAAACTTAAAATGTCAGCGCAAGTCGGCCTATAACGATGCAAACTTAATCGCAGGGTAAAACTCTATACCTTGGGTAGCGCTAATCCATTTAGGAACAAGCGTCAAATAAGTTTTTCGTTTTACAAAAAACTTAATATGGTTAGGTCTGTAATAGTGGTATGATCAATATTGGTGTAATTAAACAGTATTCTTGTTGAATGTAAACCAGACACAGTTTCTCCACATATAGCTATTAAATAAATTTTTGTTGCAGTCTCACCTTTTTATATTAAAATAACTTTATAAAACGTAACGTTGTCGGTCTAAATATTTTCCCATAGAAATATCGTAAGATTTTAATACTTAATTGCATATGAACAATAAATCATTTTTTTCTGTTTTCAGGAAGGCGACACTGTTCTCATCTCCGCCTCACGGGACGGCCATCTTGAGGTTGTCAGGACCCTCCTCAGTAAATACGCGGACGTTGATGCCGTGGACAGCGTGAGTATTCTCGGTTGTTATAGTTTAGGGATCCACTTTTAGAAAAGTGATGGGGGGGGGGGGGGATTTTCAGCTTGCAGGAAGTTTTTTTTGCACATTGCTTGTGTAGGATTTTTTCTTGCAGGCGAAACCCTATTTTTTCTCTTTACTTTCTTCTTTTGCATGAATTTTTTTCCTATCATTTTTGCTTGCCTGAGTAATTTTTGGTTTTTCCCCCCATCACTTTTCTAATGGTCGATCCCTTATCTTGTACTCCCCACGCGCCTGACCAATCACCATATAAACACGCTTGATAGATCCAGGACTAGGAGTCAGTAAATGCGCGTGTGTGGATGCCGTGGACTGTGTGAGTATTCTAGGTTGTTATAGTTTATCTTGTACTCTCCACGCGCCTGACCAATCACCATATACACACGTTTGGTAGATCCAGGAGTCATTAAGTACGCGGACGTAGATGCCGTGGACTGTGTCAGTATTCTCGGTTTTATACTCTCCCCACGCCTCACCATCACCATACAAATTGACAGGCTTGAAGAATCTATGAAGTTAGTGAAGGAGTGTACTGCAGTACAGATCGAAGATTAACCACTGCACCTCGGGTTTTTATAGGCCTGTTCTGGAGGAATAAATTCATGTGTGTGTGTGTCGGTGTGTGTGTGTGTCTATATATATATATATATAAATAAAACAATTTGGACTATGCAATTACATGGAAAATCCTGTGCCGTGCACCGTGCTGTTCAAACAAAACAAAGCGATGCCCACTTTGTATAGCAGAAAAATTTTATATAATTTGTCATCCCAATTAGCAAATGCAGGCACAGTGACGAATTTCTCTTAAAGAATGTAAAATGAGCCTTTTAAGATACAACAAAATTCATTATTAACACTCCGTAAATTTCACTGATGAGTGCGGGTCTCGGTACAGGACCCGTACGAAACAAGTTTGTATGAATATTCAGAGTCATGGATTGACGGCCTCTGCGTAATTCATTATTTTAAATATTATTCCGCTCTACCCATAAAGTATTGAGCACTTTCGACGCAAGATTTAAACCTATATTATATATATATATATATTATTGTGAATTGGCGATTGTCAATCAAGTAAATGATTTTCCCTAGTCGCGCTAAAAAACTGTCCTGTGTCGTGAACCTACAGGAAGGCAAGACTGCTCTTTTCCACGCCGTCGAGAAGGGACACGCAGGGATTGTAAAGGAGCTGTTAGACGCTGGAGCTAACACAGAAATCACAAATCGGGTAAGGTCTAAATTATGAGAACCTGGTTAGAAAAGAATGCGATAGCTGAGCAACCCCTCCGATTCTTGAAAGCTTCAAAAGTTTGTTTCCTCGACCTTAGGGAACTCCGTCACTCAGTTCAATATCCCTCACATTTCAGTACAGGAGATTCAGAAATGGATCGATAACTTATCATCTTCTGAAGCAACGGGAGCTGATGAAATAAGCGTGAAAGTTCTAAAGCTGGTCTCACCCGTTTTTGTGCAGCCTTTGACACGGCTAATCAACTTGTCGATACAAAAGAGCTGCTTTCTAAGTAAATGGAAATTAGCACGTGTCACACCTTTATTTAACCCTTTCAGCCCCAGCCAGTTTATCAGCACATATCTTCTCCTTACAGTTTCTACACAGAATATGTTGTTTGGTTATGAGAATAAAGCAATTGGTCACAGATATCAAACCATCTATGATGAATAGAAAAATTCTCCTAACTTGTTTATAGGAAAGCTATGGAGACAGTTTAGGAGAATTTAGCAACACACCAATTGTTGTGTTTGGGGTTGAAAGGGTTAACCTATTTCACCAAGAGCAGTCTTCAAAGTTATCTAAAGAGACACTTTTCATAAGTCATAAATGAAATTTGAATTACTGTTAGTAGTACTTCCACATTAATTAGTTACACAAAGTCTGGCACCCTCCCGGCCTAGAAGACTTCATGCACCCACAAAGGATCTCAAATTATCACAATTTTAATGACTAATATTAAAGAAATGAACAAACAGCTGATTCAATAACTCCTAACATGTAATGAACATTATTTTATTTGACTGGACTAATGAACTTGTATCAATTGTTGTGTATGTGCTTTAGAAAAAAGAACTTTTGGACATTGAATTAGAAATGAAGTTGGAGCTCTAGCTGGGGATAATATGATCTAGCAGAAAAATGAAAGATTGGCAGGATTCAAAAAGCCTATTGTGGTAGTTTCAAGAAAATTAACTTGTTTGAAAAGAAATATTAATAACTAGTTTGAAAAACACAACTACAGCAGTTAAAAAACAGTATGAATGAAATTAACATTTTAATTGCGATTGACAATGATTGACATAATGGTAATATAGTGATAGTTGTACTGTACCTCATAAAATTATCCTGTTAACTGTAATCATCTGTCCTTGCCCTGCTGAGCATTTTAAAGACTATACAGGGCGGTGGAGAGGGAGGGGCTGCATGGGGGGAGGGCTTTAAGTCACTAGTCAGCCCTGGCCCCACTTTCAAAGTAGCTGCATGGTGACTGCTATATGTTGTTATGTGCAATAAACCGTTTTGCCCATTTTGTTACTTCAAAATTGTAGTAACTTTTCTAGTATTCTTTTGTTTGAAAATTAAGGTGGTCAGGATTCACAGTTTGAAAATTTTATGATCTACAGGCGCCCTCTCCAGACAGTTTTGGCAACCTGAGGTTTCCCCTGCCATGGGAGAGTGACGAGTACCTTAAGCCAGAACTACCCAATGATGGCCTATTACACTTTGGTAAGATATTAAACAATATAATTCAGGCGCAGATTTAGTGAAGGGGCTAGAAGGGCTTTGTTGGGATTTTTACAAAGGTTTTGTACAAGAAACACTGGCTCCCTTCCAGAATTTGGGTCCCAGCCCTCTCTTTCTAAAATTTTTGGATCCGCCACTATAATTATTCCATAAACATGCAAGGTGACTGATAGATGTCCAAAGGGTCATGTAGCACCAAGCTGGCTATGAGTGGAACAATTGTTTTATTAAATAGTTGTATTTATTTAGTAATTGCCTCAGCCAGGAATACGCTGTTGCAGTTCACAACATATTCTCGGCCCTGGTGGACGAATTTGAAGAAATTCCAGGCATCAGTACGAAGTACAATCTCCTCTCCACGGCAAACAAAGAAGTGGCTCTGGAGATGTTGCCGAAAAGGATAAAAAGCTCCGACCCTAAATCCAACAGTGAAGGGGTCCAATCCGCAAGATGTGTTCTGAAACAAGCCTCTTTTACACACCACACTCGTCCAACTAGAGGTTCCTTAAACAGACTCGAAGCTGCCAAATCAGCCCTAAATAATGCCTGCAACAAAGGTGTCAACGAAGAACTTAGATCCAAAGCTGAAGAGCTCGAGAGTGCAACTGAAGAGAACAGGAGCACTGCAGCTTGGGCAGCGCTTCGGGAACTGACCAGCAAGAGATCCTCAGCAGTTATCAAGATTGAAGGAGCAGATTCTAAAGCACGTCTTAGTAACTGGTTCAATCATTTCAGCACACTCCTCGGTAAACCAGAAGTACACCCTGTGGACCTGAGTGAACCTTTCTACAACAACAAAGTCTCTGATCAACTACCTATCAACACAAATCCGTTCTCTACTGCTGAGCTTAAACTATGTCTAAGAAGGATCAGTATTTCTAAAACCCCTGGCCCGGACTATATTCCCGCTTCAATATCGAAGACTCATCATTTTTTCAAGATCAGCTTCTTGAATTCTGCAATGAGACCTTCACCTTGAACAAACCAACAGCCTTTTCAGAGTCCTATATCCAACACATTCCCAAGAAAGGTAATCTGCGACTGCCAGAAAATCACAGAGGCATCACATTATCTCCAATTGCATTGAAGATTTACAGCTCCCTTCTTCTTAATCGTTTAACACCATACATTGAGCCTCTTCTCCTTAAAAACCAAAACGGTTTTCGCAAAGGACGATTTACGCTACCACAGATCCTCGCTCCATGACGTATAATTGAAGAACTGAAAGAAAGCATCCATTGTGTTTGTCGACTTTTGTAAAGCATTTGACAGTGTAAACAGAAATGCTTACTTTAGAAGAACTTCCACAGGCAATGGCGAACAGACCCGAATGGCGTGACGTTGTTTCAGCAATCTCGACGGCAGTCGAATAAATATATATATATATAATGTGTGATTTTTACATTATTCTCAAATAGCTTGAGGAGACACACTTAAACCTATTAACAGGGAAATCATTTGACTATTTGAATAAATAGATTATAAATTGCTAAAATATACAAATACCAAACTAAACACTTCCTAATATTTGTATAAATGCAAGAGATAGAAGAAAAATGAAAAAATTATCAAAGAAGATGAATTTTGGATTTTTTACATTCCCAACTCGACAAAAACACCGTAAACGAAGGAAAACCATTCCCTCGTATTTACGTGCCATTATTTAAAACCTTTGGGAACAAGCTGCAACGGTAAGCCAAGTAAAGGTGAAATTTGAAATTTTAATCGGTGCCCTAAAGAAGAACTAGTGGAAACAGAAAATTTCGGGAGTTGTGGTTTTTAACTTGTAACTTTATACAAAGTTTTTAAATACTTGCTAACTTTCCTATGTAACGGTCAGTTTCTGGAGAAACGGACTCAGGCAATACAATTTTTAGATTTTCTGAACTGATTACACTGCCTTTGACATAATCATGCACATTTCAGGTTGTTGAAAAAATAAATTTGTTTAAACAATTAATTAAGAAATTATACACGCGGCGTTTAACTACTTCAGGTTCTGAATACACGAAATGTGTAAATACTTCAGTTTCTGAATGCACGAGATGTGTAAATAGTTCAGGTTCTGAATGCACAAAATGTGCAAATACTTCAGGTTCTGAATGCACAAAATGTCTCTAAATACTTCAGGTTTTGAATGCACACAGGGTTGTACGAAAGAAGAGGAAGCGTTTCTCGAGGCGAGTGTGGAGACTGACTCTAACTGCTTTTTTTAATTTTTTAAAAAATTAAAAAAATGTTTTTATTTATTTTTTATTGGGATTTTATTACTTTACGATTATAAACACATACATTTGGCAGGCAAGTATCTAAGTTTACCTATACGTTTTATTTTGTTACATTAATATTACTACTGTAATATATAATCCAGAAATAGTGATATGAAAAAAACATTGATGCTGCACAGGCCAATGGGCCGACCTTAAAAAGTACTATTGAGTCAACAATTACCATTTATCTTACCATGTTTGTATCTGCTTTAATTCTTTGAGATTTTTGCTAGTGAAGTGCATCCATACCTCGATGAATGCCAACAATGTGTGTAATGTTTTTATATTAATTATAGCAATATAACAGCAATTTCATAACATAAAATATTTTCGCTTTTGAACAAATGAATAACCGAGCGTCGAATATTTTTAACTCGCGTTTGAAACTATTGTGATATGGGGTTTTGTTAGCTCTCTCTTCGGTAGAAAACAACTCACTCGGAGGCAGAGGATATCGGGTCCAGCGTTCTTTATTTGCAAGACTACGCTAGCAACTCTTGACAAGGATTGGTGAAGAATAGACTGGCAATGAAGTCGTAGTTACAATCTCTTATATAGTGACTGTCCAGTCAGTCATTGTACACGTGATTTCTTCCTAGTTACCAATGGTCACTGCTAAGCAACGCTTCAAT